>JASDQU010502919.1:79971-119771 GCA_032191745.1 Picea mariana | reverse complement strand
TTAATTTCCAGATTTAATGATACATCTAAAAGTAAATGAATGACAATAATTTCCAGATCTAATTTGCAGCACAATAAGGTGGGATTCAGGGGTGTATAAATCTGTCTTAAGAGTGTATTTGAGAGGATTTAACATGCATATTTATACCACTAATTTAAAGTCTAGGTTAGACATCCAAACAAAAGCATTACTAGACCTTTTAGGGCAGATCTGAAGTATGATATGCTGCTGTAATTTTTATACCTGAGAGCAGAAATCAAATGGTTTTTTTATTGGATTTTATGGTGGTTGAGGTGGCACCAATGCCTAATTAAACAAGTAGGCATATGGGATCGAACACGGCTCTTGGGAGGGCAAATTTAATGAGGAAATGATGGTGATAAAACTACAGCTTGTAAGTTTAATCAAACCTTTTCCTTACTGTCCTATACTTCAGAAATTCATCAAATGGGAGATCACTAGCGAAGACAATCTCAAAGGTTATGGGTTTTGTATTTATCAAGGACAAGTTACACATGCATACAACCAAGTGTACAGAGACATATATCCATGTAAAATATCCAACGGAAAATACAATAAAAGACGAATCAGGTTACCCGATTTAGCATTCCATTATCACCATCAAAGAAAACTTCTTCGACACAAAAGAGCATGAACGTATAGAAGAAATCCTCATCCAGGGGAACACCTCAATCAACCATCCAATAGTACCAAGAGAAGAATAGAAACAATAGTACCAAGAGTTCACTACTCATTCATTCCTTGCATCACCCCTAGATGAGGTTATTTATTTTGGTTTTACCTCTTCTTGGTCCCAACATATCATTCACCCTATACAGACAATCTAGTGATTCTTCGGATCTCAACAATTATTGGACTATAATGATTGGTCATACCTTCACTATACTTAGTGTCACAACTCTTGATCTTCACCTATGGTTTGGGAGACATGTGTCACTAGCTAGTATCCAATAGTACCTATAGCATGACTTCCCAATCAACCATCCAATAGTACCAAGAGGATGGAAAATGTACGTTTACAGAAAATACTAATTAATATCGATGGTACAAGCTTAACAGTTCCAGCAACAAACACAAAGTTAATTAAGAGGGAAATGACCACAATTAAATTACTTCTAAAAGGGAAAACTATTACCCATGAATTAGCCCTTCATAACATATCTCTTTACAAGAATTTCCAACATTATATTCAGCAAGATTAGCTCCAAAATCATGATACCTCACATAACCCTTCACTTCATATTGCCATCACAAGATTTTCAACTAAGCTCATAGGGGGATCTCCCCAAATCCAACCATGCCAAAAATGCTGTGAGCAAATCCTTATATAGATTTCAGCTCAATTCCTTTTACACTAAAATAGTGTTTGTAGTTTCTAGATCCACTTATTTCTCCTAGGAAAATACTAAAAAAGAACGCTAAAAGGATTAAAATATTACATAAGAGGGCCATTCAAGACCAAAACACCCTCACAAAATACTAGAATAATTAGGCTACATAAGTGAGAGTGTCACATGTCTTCATCCTCAAGCAACATGATCACACAAGCCTATCATAGCACAAGTTGTAGGTTTGGAAAAGCCCAACCCAACCACAAAAGTATGTGCTACAACTATGGGACACTACACCCAATGTCACCTCAATGTAGGTCCCGCACTTGGGGGGTGACTAAGGTCACTCCTGGGAGGCGATCCCGCAGACACTAGGGGGAAAGAGAAAGATGAAGGGAAGTGTAAGGAGAAGTCCCCCGGAAGGTCAAGTGATGGAATAAATGATTTGTTTGAAAAGGTAGGTGAAGAGAGGTAAATGGATACCAAGTGAAGAGATAGTTTCCCGTGCGCCTATACCTGCCCAGAACACAAGAAAAGATACCTTGCAATGCTATGTGTCAGTATGAATCAGCAAGTTAAGCTTGCTGTCCTTAATTTGCAGCAGCAGATGACAGTTTATATCAGCAAATAAAGTATCCAAACCAGCATATAAAGCACAAGATCAATTGACAATATCATCAATGAATTTAGTAATCAATTAGGACTTGAGCATAGCACTTTAAGACTGAATAAAGCAAGCTGTTATAAAATGATTTTCTGCAGTAAATTATCAGCCTTATGACTGTAGCATTCAATGACATGCAGCAGCTAAAACAACCATAGAAAGATCCCCAAAACTAGCCTAAACAGTGCACCCTGGTTAGTGGAATTAGTGGCTAAAAAATGGAGGAAAGTTAGGGGCTAGTTAGTGAGATATTAGCACCTATGGTTGGTGATTTTCTGCAGCCTAATGTCTGTAGAAAACAAGTTAGTACAGCAATGAGAAATCATGGAAGAAAAGGGACGCCCTAAGGGGAGAAAAACCCCCAAGGCATCAAGATCATTATCCAAAAGAGAAAGCTTGTCAAGGTTGAAATTTCATGTTTACCAAGACAAATGTTTTGTATCTCCAATGCAAATTAAAATATGATTAGTGCCTTACTATTGGGTTTATGGGGTCAATGAAATAGATGGCTTGGCTAAGCACTTGGGGGTGTACGCCCTTGTAGTTCCCAAGTGTGGCTAAATCAATCTAGGAGATGCCAAGAGGGTGTACCCCCTTGTACTTCTCTTGGCACAACCTTGAAAAAAATGTTTGACCTTGAGAAGCAAAACTTGGATTGAGATGTTTGATCCACAAAGCCCTAGGGGTGTATCCCTTTTACTTCCTAGAGTTTGCAAAACAAACCAAGATGACCTTGGAGGGTGTATGCCCTTGTAGTTCTCCAAGACAACTTGTAAAACATGACATTTCTTAAGCAAGAGAACAAACCTTGGGGAGGATGTATGCCCTTATACTCCTCCAAGGGTTCTAACCAACAATAATTATGGGAAAAAGCAAGACAAAAGACAATAAATACAGATTTTCCCTTACCAATTCCACAAAAAGGCTAGATCAAACCCTAATCTTTCAAGTTAAGTTCATCCACATGCATTAGAAAGAGCCTCCAAGCATAACGCATCACTTTTCACCATCAATAGCAAAGATAAACCATAACAATTGCAAACGAGAGATGAATTGCTCCAAGAGTAGCGAAAATTTCAGCTAAGTATCCTTCTCCACAAGGGAGAGCTATGGTAAAAATGAAATCTTATGATCTCTATTCATACAAAATGTAGCTAACATAGTTTGTCCACATACTTTAGGGTAAAACACAAGATTAGGGGTCATCCCTTTAGGGGACGTTTTGGCATTAGGAGAAAGTCATTGGTGTAGGAGGAGGGTGTCTAGGCTTGCCAAAGCCACGTGTCAAGCATCCAAATATCTTCCTTCAAGGTCAAGACCTCAAACCCCTCAAAACGTCCAAGTGCCAAAGCATATCATCTCACCATCATGCCCTAGCCCCCAACACATGACGTCATGCTCAAAACGAGGACGTTTTGCTCCTCCTAGGAAAATCGTTTGGCAAGTGAGGGTTGGGCTATGTCGTCCAAGTCATCATCAAGGCCTTCCAAGTCTAATCTTTCTCATCCGACATGCGGACCCCTAGCATCCAACCTGTGGGATTTTAGCCCCATGGAAGCCCAAACTAGGCTTGTTCTCCCAAAACTGTCCACCAACTAGGTCCTGCAAAGACAAATGAGCACGCCCTCCAAGGATCTCAAGTCATAACATCATGATAAGTGAATCCAATCAATAAATAAGCCATCTACGCATGTGCATCAAAGACCACTATATCAAACAATTAACAGCTCAAAGACACTATGCGACTTGTCAAGCTTGAAAATGGGAGAGTTGACGAGGTGTCCTATTGAGTAGATCTTACCCTAGGTCAAGGAGAGTTTCCAAGAGATACCTCTCTAAGCCATGTAAAGTGGATGAAGTGGTTGGGTTCAAGATTCAATGGGCAAGGGCTCATGACATATAAGGGGTTGTAGTGTCTCATTCATGGGTGCCTTTGTAGAGGGTGTGTGGTACCTTCGTCCACAATGCACTTTTTCCAAGCCCATCAATTTCCTTTTATCTTTCTTTCTTTATTTTCTTTCAATATAGCATAAGGAGAGGTTGAAAGTCACTTCCCTGGCATGGTGACCAGATGATGGCAATGTCACCCACAAACAACTAATGGAAATGAGAAGGTTGACTCGTGATGAGACCCCCTTTCTCTCAACCATGCAACTGAGAGTCATTACCCTGGTTTGGTGACCAGATGATGGTAATGTCATACCACTAGATATTCATTGGCGTGATAGGTCGGCTCATGATGAGACCTTCTATCCTTCAACCAACCTTTTAAGCATTATTTATTATATTGTGGATCCCCTTTACTCAAAGATAAGCGTTTGATTGTTTTCTTGGGTGATCCCTAGGCGAAGCATCTGGAAGGTTTATACAAGGCTTTTATCTTTTACCCAACACCAACCCCTCTGGGCCTTTAGCCCCTTCTTCCCATAGAATGAGGGCCAACCCCTTCTTGGGTCAATACACCCTAAAATCCCAAGAGATAAGGAAATGGAGGGGAATAATGATGGAAAGTGGTAAGCATGGTCGGGAACGGTACGATGGCTCATTAAGGAAGTTCCTAGTAGCAAAACCATTCCCAAAGAAGACCACTTACTAGGGCACAATGTCAACCACCGAGGTGAAGCAGGGCAAAAAGCATAATGTCCAAGCATATCTCATGATGTCTAGAGCAATCTAAGATACAACATAATCAAACGGCTTGAATATTGAAATGATGCTCACCATAATACTGACTTGTACCTCATGGAGCAAGGCCCACTGCCTTCCCGAAGCCAGCTGGTGTGGTGGATGCCATCTGCAAACCTGTGACCATCTGTGGTGGTGAGTGGATTTTCCATCTATGCAAAAGGGTACTATTGGTCATGTAGTCTCTCGGCACTCCATATCCACAACCTGAGGGCCTCGAGACATGATCTCCTTAGTTATCCACAAAATGGGGATAACAAAGCCCATGCAAGATGCAATTTGTCCTCCTCTCCTTTGGAATGCTCCTCAAGAATTTCCTTCAATAACCATCCTCCAATAAAATGGTATATTTTCCAAGTCAAATGGAAAGGGGCGCTCTCCATGAAGTCCACTTGGACCAACATATAATATAAAATACTCAAGGAAGAGGTGTGCGCTTGAGATGTGTGCAATGGGACCACATTGTCCAAGCTAGATAATAATAAGATGGTGCTTGAGGATGTGTGCCCTAGGAATATGTGCAAGGTGATTATGCCTCCTCATCAATGTATGCCTAACTCATGCCAAAAATAGCACCAACCAACTCCTCCATAAGTAATATAAGCGGTGCGCCCTTGAAAAGTGTGCCAATAGTAGTTATTTCTCTTGGATCTAGGACCACCAAAACATAAAATAAACCTTAAAATAGACGGATGCCCTTGAGAAATGTGCAAGGGTAGTTACATCATCAAAGAATGTGCCAAGATGCCAACTAGAGTGGAGTGCTCCCCTAGATGAAGAGGTCAACAACCTTGAAATGCCAAAACCATACCCAAGATAGCAAAATTAGTTACGGCATTCTCTCCAATGCAATAACCAACTCTTCCCTCAAGAAATACCATAGCAATGTGTGCAAGAAGGTCCACTTTGGTTGTTATAACAACCCCCAAGAGATGGACAACCTAGGAGCATGTGCAAAGGCATAGATCTATGTGCAAGGGTTACCAAACTCCTCAAACATGAGCCAACGACCTCGGAGAATGTGCATGAGGAGTGGAATGTCCTCCAGTACAAGTATGGATTCCCCTCAAACCACATATCATCATGTGAACTCATATCAAACCATGGACAAGAGAACAAGTGCTCCCCAGACAAATGTGCAATGAAGGAGGTTTGACCATATATAACCACCAAATAACACCAAAAAATGAGGACACCCCAGGAGAATGTGCACATGTGGAGTGCTCCTCATGAAGACATCTGAACCCTCCAATTATACCAATATAAATTCCAAGGTAAGTGCCATAGAAGGAGCGCCAAAGGGTGTGGAAACTCAAATAAGCACACTCAGAACTTGGGAACCCCTAAGTTAATGAGTGTTCCCTTCCAACATATGCAAGAACCCATGCTATGCAAACCAATGTATCACCTCAATTATCAATTAAATCAAATAATGAGTGATAATACTTACGGAAAAACCTCAGTTGATGAGTGCTCTATTACCTCTCCAAGAGGTACCCTAAAGTTTTCATTTTGGCTACACCATTGTAAGCCCAAGGATGCAAGTTAAAGCCATGTAAACCATAGTGGATGATTTTTGTAGTGGACTTCCAGACTTAGTCTGATCATGATCAGTCCCTTTATGTCCACGTCTCACCATCTCTCGTCTTGCATAGGATTGGAGGTTGTGGCACAGATCTATTGGGACACATGATTGTGTGAAGCCACATGTCTTATGTAGGGATGATTGCAGTTTGTGGGGCCTAGTCCAATCCACGTCATGCACACCTATGTCTTCCCACACAGTTATTTCATAATACATATCAAGTTTGTAGGCATCCCTTGGCCATGGTGCACTATCATTTTGTTCTCAACATGGCAGTCTCACAAAGTTTTCATCAGTGAAAATATTTTCATGCAGTGCACATCTTTTGAGGCAATGGTCCCCGAGGAAAAAATACATGGGTTCAAAATGACTAGAAAAATTTCTTGAGCAAAACCTAGGTTGCAAAATTGTGATTGACAAAATATTAAGGGAGATTTCAGCATTGCACATCTTCAAAATACAACATGGGTTCAAAATTGACAGATTAAATTAGGAGAAAAATTAAAAAAACACGAGTAAAACCCATATCTCTGAATTTTGGTTGATGGAATATTGAAGGAGCTAACTCTCCCAAAAGGAAAATCACCCTACCTCTTCTACAAAATCGTGTGGCACATTCTACAAGGTCAAATGGTCATGAGGCGGAACGTATGGGGTCTTCTCACCTTGGAATAATTGTTGAAGAGTCAAAGATGCCTTTTCCACATGCAAAGCAACTAAATTCTCCACCAAATGACCAAATCGATTTCTTTTGGGGACAATTCAACCACTCATTAATTATTTGACTAGTCAAGCTAGACGTTGGAGTCAAAGTGGACAAGATACGACCGTTATAGCTCCACTCACCAAGGAGAATTTGTCCCAAAGTGGAACATTGGACTCTCTCTTACCCAAATTGAGCCTCTTCTTCAACTAAACGTCTTCTTTTCTTGTGGGCCGCACCTCTCATGGGAATAAATAAATTGGTCAAGTAATTTTTAAATGGATTTATCCCATTTTGACCATGATTGATCTAATAAAAAAATATTGTCAAGTGGTTTAGCCTCCAACTAATTGTGGATGTGCAAACCAAGAATATTATTTTTAATGAGGGAGTTAGAAACTAGTCGTTACAAATTTTGCTATATAAGGCTAGCTGCTACTCTCATTTTTGAGGTTGAAACTTTGTGAGATCATAATGTCATTTTGTAGAACTCAATTCTCTTGTGACATTGTGGATTATATGTTGTAATGTTTGCTTTTCTTGGTCTTGGATATTTATAATTATGCTTTGACAGGGGTTCTTTAGAAGACCTGCGAAAAATATTCAATCAATCCATTGAGGGGCTACATAGTCACGTGGAAGAGAGGAAGCTAGGCCTTCGTTTCCTTACTCTCTTTGTGGGATCGAAGGGTAATACACCCAAGTTGTTGGACCAACTCCTTTGGGAGTAGCTTCAACCAAGTGATCTATTATCTCTTCAACCCAAGTTGATTGTTATCTTGAAGACCATCTTGTAGAGGAGCTCTCCTAGCAAGATTCAAGTAAGAAAACCCAATTGTCTAGAAATTTATCCAACCAATCTTGAGCTTGTGGGGCCATAATCGCACAAACCAGAGACATCATAAGGTAAGAATCAAAGGTAAAAATCTCTCAATTTCTTCAACCATTTAAAATATAATATTTTTAATCATCTTTTTGTTATAAAAAAAAATACAAAAAAATAATATCCTAGCTTTGTTGTTGACTTTTATCTATTGTAAGCTAGTAGATCTTGAGGTTTTTGCCACTTGGGATTTTTCCCTACTTTAAGATACATATGCCCTTGTGTTTTGTGCTTCATTAATATATATTACAAGGGTTTATTTGAGAATAACTGTGCAGATGTGCAGTAAAACAGCAAGTAAACTCTTCATATCTACACTTGGTGGACACTTCAAAAGGGTGTATTTTGTAAGTTTTATCAATCCAAACCCTTTTATTTCAATTATAGATTTGATTTACAATGACTATCTTTATTTCTAGTCATTATAGAGCTTAAATATAGCCCAACAATTGAATTTTTTGGCTGTAGCGAATTTTGGGTTTTGACCCTAGGGGGATTTGAACCCCAAATCTGCAAAAGTAATTTCCAGCTTGCTGGAAATCAAATCTACAACAAATGTGAAAGCTCTTGAGCTTAGTAAACACTTGTCTCTTGTTTCCCTACCCTTCTCACCCACAGATCTAGTGATCTAATGCATTTTTGCACTTGTGGAAGGCCTCAAAAGGCCATTTTCATTGTTGTTTTCTGTGTTTTATTGTATTTTGTGTTGAGATTTGGGTACCTTGGAAAGTGGTCCCCTTGTGTTTGTCAGTCTCTAAACACAAAGGGGGAGACTATTACCCTAGTACTTTACCTTTTGTTCTAATTTCACTTTGACTTAAGAGATTTGAGTCAAAAGTAAATTTTTGTCATTTTAGGCAAAAGTGACAATTAATTCACTTTGTGGGTGAATTGAAGGACATAAAGTGAACTTAGGAAACTTAACCCAAAAGGGGGTTTCTAAGCGAGATTCTTTTGAGGAGATCTCACCCATTCATTAGAGATGGCTAGGAGTGATCTAGGCCATTGATCTCTAGGTTTCCTTATGGATGGTTCAAGAGGGGCGCATAGGGCAAAGAGAGACTCATTCACTCATTTATTCACTTGGACAGTTTGGAGAGAAGCATTGAGAGGAGAATGGAAGCGTTGGATGAGGAAAGCTTGGGCGCCATCATTCATGGAGGGTGCAAGGAGGCTTGGAGCCTCATTATTTTGTGGTGTGAGTTCTTGCTTGGTGGAGGGCGCACTCTTGGAGGAGGGCGCAAGCTTAGCAGGCACTAGTAGTTCTTAAGTTGTTGCAGATCTGAGTGGTTCAGTGTTGAGGCAGCATACAAGAGCTTCTTTGTATGCAAGGGATTCTCCATTGACCAAGGGAGGATCAAGGGCGCATCAGTTCAGTGGAATAGGCAACAAGGAAGAGAGGGTGCACTTGCTTGGGCGCATTCTTCATGGAACCTTCTAGCCAAGCTTGAGAGGAGCTTACTACTTGTACAGGTTCCATTGTATTTGTTTACTTGTTGTATTCTATGCTTGAGACATCACATATATACACTTTCATTCTAAATTGGTTTTCCCCAGGGGGGTTTTATCCAGGGTCATGTTGACCAAAATTACTTGTGTTCGAATTTCATGTATGCTTAGTTTTTAAATCAGCAGTAGGCACTTGTTAAGATCCTAGAGGAGTGCTATATCTTTTTAGGTTTGCATGTGCTAACATTCAGTTACTAAAACCACTTGCAAGGGCGCCTTAAAACAGCATATAACCATCAGTTGAAGGCAGATTTCTTGGCAGAATTAAACAGACATGTTTTCTGTCCTAAAACAACAGCAAGGACAGATTTGAATAACTAAACTTAGAGCCCAACAAGAGGTCACAAGAATGGCATGTTGGACAGCCTTCATAGTTCCTCAAAAATCTACATTTTGCAGGTTTGAAGTAATAGGACAGCAAGGAAATCATCCATTTCCAACCACTCTAATCAAGGTACTTACATTGCAAGTCATCCGAAAAGTGGTAAGATCATTTCCCCTCTCTCTTGTACTTCATTTTTATCATTTTTTGGAGAGTAAAGGGTAAGAATAGCTTGGTGTTTGGTCATTCTATTTTCTGCAGTAGTTTTATTTCAGCAAGCATTAAACTAATTAACTCCTACCCCTTTCACCATAGCCCGCTATTTAAGGCATTGATCTACTAATCGGTTGGGTAAGGTGATTGTGTTGTGTTATAGGGAAGCCTCTCAAAGCCTTTTGAGAGTGGGAGTTGGGCTTGAACAGGGAGAGGATAGGTGTTGTGATGACATTGGACACCTATCCCTTGTGTTGCTCCTATAGCAGTGTAAGACCTTGTAGGACTGTTAGTTTGGACGGTAACATTTCCCTCTCAATGCTAAGAAAAACCCCACCAAGGCACCAAACATTCCACATGTGCAAAATGCAAGCTCCCAACCAAAAAAGGTGATAATCTATGTTGCATTGGTTTTCAAGACAGGGGGATGCATCCCCGAGACAGCAAGAGCGCACCCCCAAATTTTTCAAGGGACAACAATAATATATATATGTATGTATGTATATTAAAAAAATATTAAAAATTTAGAATTCACCATAAACATTTGTAGTTGTTTCAAGCTTGTAAGCATAACAAGTTATACTATATAGTATTTACTATTATGCACAACCCTTACACTTGTCAATTCTGAAAAAGCTCGAGCAATTTAAAAAAGGGCCGAGTGACATCCATTATTGGTTGTTAGACATGAGCAAAATGCAATTTACCTTTAGCAAACTTAAGATAGAATTGTCTCTATAGCAGTTTTTTTTCCTCATATTTATTGTTAATAATGATTATGTTAAAACACAAGCATCATTCCCTTCTTAATAGGTTTCACATTTTTACAGTTGTGTTGAAAACCACTATAAAACACTTTGGTTCTGTAAAGAGATTAGATTATATTTCAAATTAAGAAGGTGATTGAATATTAATTTATTCAAACATTTAGTACCCAATCCAAGTCACTACTATCTGATTGTTTTCACAATGCTCAAAGTTGGGATGGTGGAAGCACTAGATGCTCGAAGTTGGGATGGTGGAACTTGGAAGCATTAGACTTGAATGACTCCTGGAAACCCATGTACAATATGTAAAAGCCAAGATGACTAGAAAAATCAGAAGAACAAGAGCAGTAACCACAAGGATCAACCCTTTAAAATGTTGCCTTTTCTGCTTTTTTGACATGGAAGCTTTGCTTGTTCTAATGTTGTTGCTGAAAATACAATATTTAAATCACCAAAAACCCAAATCGAAACTCATCATACGAAACCCGTGTTTTGAGCTGCAACTTGTATAACAGATTTACATTCAGTGCAATACAAAAATAATGGATGGGAAAAATGATCATATTGTCCAATCATCAATTTCCATCATTGTCAAAACTAAAGATATATGCCCAAAATATCTCTGAAATTTGCTCAGAAAATCCCTGAAATCTGCCCAGAACATCCCCGAAATCTATCTGAAAAGTCCCTGAAATATTCTTGGAACATCTTGGGGATAGCCCACAAGTCCCCGAGTCCCCAATGAAGTCCCCAGCAATTTGGGGACGTTCCTTGAGCGTCCCCAAGTCCCCGAAACGAGGGTACAATGGGTACACAAGTTTTTTTCAGGGAGGTGGGTCCCTGTGCAACATAGGTAATGATCAATAAGCCAATATCCACAAAAAGGCCAAAATTCTTCGAATGCAACCTGCTTGACCAGGGTCTTCAACCTGTAATAGTCCTCATGCTATATGACGGGAAACAGAGAGGAACATTCAAAAAAGTAAATGCAAAGGAATTGGGAAAGTGGGAGATCTTGTTTAGGATATAAAAACCATTAGCCTCACCTAGCTCCAAAAGATGTCTCCTATACGCAGTAACAAGGTTAAGCCTTGTTACCACACAATCTCACACCCAAAGATGAAAAGTCCCAACATCTAGGTGAAGATAAAGTCCATTTCCCGATTCTTGTAGATCAGCTACATCTTAGTTTATGTTGAAGATCTTTCTCATCTTGGCGACTCCATGAAGGGAAGAAGCTTATTTCCTTATTGTAGATTTGAAGGCTTGTTGTTTGTAGGTGAAACAAACAACATTTGAAGGAATCAAGTTTACCTTGACGACTCCACAACATCTCTATTTGATAAAGTATGAAGGTATATCTTGCAGATTTTTCAGATTTGGTATTTCATGTTGAAAAGTTGTAAAGAATAATGGCTCCTTGGGAATTTCATGAGATTTATCCTACTCTAGATGTTGAGAAGATTTCAGGGTACCCAAACCATTATCCTCTACAATGGCTAGAAGACCTTCCAAAGTTTAATGGTGATGATTATTGTGATATTCATCATGCTATAGCAATCTTGAATATTAGGCTTCAAAAATCAATGTAACACATGATGATGTATTGTTAAAATTAATTGTGTATTCTTTGGAAGGACAGCACAAATCTTGGGTTAAATATTGTACTGATCCTAAGGGGATCTCATCTTTTGTAGATTTTGTCAAAGTCTTCTTTAAACATTGGGGTCCTCACTTGCAAAGATTTGAAGATGCTTTTGAAGATGTCATTTCAACCCTACAAGAAAATAAAAAAACATCCCAAACCTCTAAGTATGAAGACCAAGAGCTCAAAGAATATGATGATGAAGAAGATCAAGAACCGCTTTTTGATACCATCCATAAAGATTTGATGAAGATATTGAAGATCAAACTCAAAGTCCCATTGAAGGCCAAAGGCATGAAGATGAAAGTGAAGATGGAGAAGCATACATCTCCATTGACGATCAAGAGGTCATTGAAGAGCCTTGTCATGAGTCCATCCATAAAGATCAAAAGCATGAGAATGCATCTCTTTCATCCACTTCATCAATTCATGAAGAAGAAGTTTGGGTCAGCTATGATTTTCTTCAAAATTTTGAAGTTAATAACACATCTATTGAGGGTTTTGAAGAAAACTTATTTGTTTTTACATCTAATGAAGGCATGGACAGCCAAGAACATGATATTCATTTTCAAAAAACTTATCATGATTTGGATAGATGTTATTAGGAATTTTTAGTAGATCCAATTTATGATACATCTAGAAAAGGGAGTGCAAATTTTGAATCATTGGGGCAGCCTAATATGATAGAAGAAAACTTGGAAATTCCTCGTGATTCTTTTCAGCCATCTTCAAAAATTTATGTAGCTCATTTCCAGCCATGTTCATGTGTAGCAAATTTAGAAAATTTTAAGATTTAAGAACATGTATACACAGAAAATTTCCAACCACCTTCATGTTTATATGTTGGCGATTTTTTCATGTAAATATCAAGCTGGAAATAATTTTTTATTTGCTGGAAATTGTATATGCCAGCAAGATAAACAATTAGATGCATGTTTCAGGAATTTCCAGCTTTCAAGTATAGACCAACCAGCCATCACATGCAGTCAAAAGTTGATTTCTAGATCTGAAAATGAATTTTGTAACTTGACTTCATGCTCATCTAAAGATAGTTTTGTGATGGAGAAGCCTAAAAGTGTAATTCTTGAGAATAGATGTGATGTTACGATTTATGATGATGTACCATATCCTCAAGAAGTTTATTGTAGTCATATCCAACTTTAGATAAAGGAAAATTGTAAAAGTGCATGCCATCTTCGGCATGATGTTGATATTGTGGAATCTTCATGAGGACATCTTAGATTTCAGCCTTACACTAATAAAGATTCCAGCCTATGTACATCCACTACTTGATGTCTCCCTATTTTGGTTCATAACCAAACATAAGAGAAGAATTTTCTATAAAGAGCTAGGGTGGCTCCATTGGTTGTATGATTACACCTAGATCTTGTATTTTGATCATATAGAATAGGAGTAAGAGTAGGAGGAATAAACCTTTTAACGATATTAGAGTAGAAGAATAAGATCTCTATTATGAGCATTTTGTTTCATGTATGGCATTGTTGGCTTATGCCCTTCTTCATTGTGAAGCCAATTTTGATGTAATAAGTTGTAAGACATCTGGATGTGGTATTTGAAAATGACACATAGACCATCCCACCACATAGTTGCACTCCTCTTGCTTGGAGGATCTTCTTACACGTACAACCAGAGATTCTAGGGTTCTCATGCACTCTTCTCCTAAAAGCACAGGTCCCCAAGTAGGAGTCAGTTCTTACTTCTCATATTGACATGACTAGTAATTACATATTTTAGGGGTACGTGCAGGGATGTCGATGGACTTACACAACTTATATTCTTGCTTGGAGATAATACATCTCAGTTGAGCATATCTTTGATCTTCTTACTTCACCATGATGTTGCATGGGATCTTATACATTGGTTCATGGTTCTAGCCCCCCAAGGATTGGAATTGAGCGATTAATGGAAGAACTTGCAAGCAAGCTAGCTTCAAGCATTGGATAGAAGATATCTCTTGTGTAAGTTATGATTTCATTTTTATACAATCTTTCATGTGTGGTAAATATGTTCTATGCACAAAATTGATAGATTTCATATGCAGGTTGAGAGTGTCAAAGCTGAGTCTAGGAACAACCTTGTCTTGAGGAGAGGAGTTAAAGTGCTAGATATCCATAGTGGGAAAAATCTTGTGCCTTACCTGAGAGAGAAGGGGTTTAAATCCCTAACCTCCTTTGTGAGTAAAGCTTAACCGCCTATTGAGCACTCGACACACCATAAAAAGCCTTATGAAATTCTATCACTTTTTGGGTACCACTTGTTTTATTTTACTGTCTAAATTGAGTTCACTTTGGGGGATGGTTTATTTTGTTTTGTTTTGTTTTCAGGACTCTTATCAATCAAGTCGGGTTTGTTTGAACTTGTTAAATGAAACCTTGTGTCTAAAAGAACTTGGGATCCTAACTAAGAATCTGCAGCGAACATTGCGACTAACGCGCTTGTGTTCGGCGTCGGCAAAATTCAAGCAGGGAAAGTGGCCACACAGTTACACTAATCGTCGATCGCCAATGCACCATCGGCATCGGTAGAAGGTGGAGTTCGTTTGCGTGAGTTATTTGCCACGAAGATTCAAGAGATAGTCAATCCCCATCGACGGCGAAAAAATACGGGAGGGATAGACATTGACAAAAAACATAAAAAAAAAACATCGATAGCTAATGACCGATGCGCTTGCTCGGGGTCGGGGAAATCTAGAAGGGTTAAAACAATCGATTTTTTCTGCGATAAACATATCGCCGACCCCCGATACACTTTCGGCATCAGGAAATTTTTGAGAGAGTCAATCTGGGAGCACTTGGGTAGGTTTATCGCCGATCGTTGATCCTTGATACTTTTCGGCGTCGGCAAGATAGGATCGAGTTTTAGAACGTTTAGCTTAAGAAAAGTATCAATTATGAATAACACGGGTAAACGAAGACGCCGGTCTTGAGTGCCACATGTCTTTGTCGCATAGGGGTGTCGTACGACCTAGTTTCGTCTCGAGTCATCTTAAGGTTCCCTSTGTCCTAGTCACACCACCAAGTCATCCTTGCCATGTCAGCTCTATACGGAAAGATCGTTCGGTGTCAAAGCTTTTGCATGGAGATATCAACAAAAAGTATTCAAAGAGAAACCCCGATCCCCACCAACTGGACTACCGAAACGATGGGAAGTTTTTGACATGAGATACGATCGGATTATGGCATTTAATAGACTAGTTAATGCTTCATCCCACATATGTTGCTACCCCGTGCGTCTATTGAACAACAACTATTTGAAATCATTGATAGGCCACATTACAACCCGCGCCCGTGCCGTCAACCTACGATCAAATTTAATTTTAAACATATTTGAAGATCTGGCGGCAGATTTTATAGAACTACACTCATAACCAAAATTGAATGGTTGATGCGACAAGGTAAGTTCATCCCTGTTTAAATCTCTAGAACGGCTTTGAACAATTTCATTCTGCGCACAAGTTTGAATTCCAAAGAATCCGAAGAAGCAAAGCAAGCATCTCGAGACTGTGTTGATTCTCAGATTATCAAAACCAAGTTAAACAAGCAGCAAAGGTATGTGTTCAAGTTTGTCAATTCAGCAGTCGTGATTTGTTATATATGCATCTGATTTCTTGCACAGTCTCTAACTATGTTCTAGCTGTAGGGAAAATGCCTCCGAGAAAGCCAACCACCAGACGCTCGCCAAGAGCACCTAAGCTAAAGGAAGCAGAAACAGGTGAAGGTTCTTCTCCTAGTACTATAAGGCAGTTGGAGTACGCTCCCAGGGAAAAGTCGGTCGTAAAAACCTCAACGAAGAAAGCTTTTGTTCAACCTCCGGTCTTTGGCGATACAGAAGCAAACACTGGATCCAAAGTAATGCTCCCACAGTGGGGAGTCCTATTCAACAGAATCAGCCGGGAGGAGTGCCCGGAATGTATCCCACACAACGACCCGGATGTAAGGGCGCTTGACGACCAGGTGTTTCCAAATATCCGACGGTCATACTTACACATGGTAGCCTGCAGAACTCCGGTTTTTCCATGCATAGAGGTTTTGAAGTGGCTAATCGACCATACAAACATGCAGAAATGCCTGATCAACGATGAGAATGGCAGGTGTGTTGGAGTTTTCTTCCCGACARAAGTCCAGAAGTACTACAARCTCAGAGACCCAAAGGAGCGGTTGAACACGGACTGCGTGGTGAAGTTCTACRAATTCCATGACACCAGTCGGTTGATGGCCTCATGGTGGAAGGAGGACAAGAAGTTTACAAACCGGAGCAATAGCTGGTATGGGACAGTTAACTTAAGGGAGCCATACATCTACTTGATGGCTCTCATCTACCGATYGTATGAAGAGAAGGACTGCTCCAAGTTTTCGAAAGCATGGATGCCCTTGGCATACACAGTGGCGATCTCCGGAAGTAGCTTCAACTGGGGAGCAATAATTTCCAAGCAATTGAGCATCTCTGTACAGCATGCTCAGACGYCGAAAGWAGGGGAAGCATCCGCTTTCCACAYGGCCTCGTACCTGCTCGATGTTATCTATCCGAGAAATGTCTTCATCAGCATGAATTTAAGCTGGCATGTTGTAGAGCTCCATGTTCATGTTTACTTCAGCATACTATGGGAGAACAGATATAAAAAATCCTACGCACTCATTAGCGATGAATTCATCACCCGTATTTATTTTATTGTATTTAAAAGGGAATGCCCGAGACTATCCGCAACAGCTAAGAAAATGGTGGCGAAGGTGGGCCATTGTTATTTAGATGAACACACAACCTATATTAGGGTGTTCGGGGCCACCGGAGCACCGCATCTACTCCCTGCTCACATCCCAGACCAGCTCATTATGGGAGAAATCTGCTATCAGACTATCCTGCAGGGCTATAACGCCACGCTAGTCAAGGACAAGAAGTGGGCTTTCATACCCTACAGCTTCCATGTGGGGTTTTATTTGGTAAAGGACACTGCTCAAGCCAAACAAGAAGAGTTGAGTCAACTTGAATTCAAGTTCCCGACAAGCCAATTCCGCAAGCACGACCCTAAAGGCCTGGTCCCCCAGCATGCTTCACAGGTATCATCCTATTGGCCATACGCACATGACAAATTTGAGGATGAAATTTTCACGGAATGTGCTTAGGACTGGGAGGAGGTAGTACAGAGGATGGCCAATCCGAACATGACCAGGTTCAAGGCTATGAGCATGGATGAACAAGTGGAAACAATAGAGCAATCGGCTCAAGAGGCCCTCAGAGTTCGGGAAGAAATTAGAGCACCAGAGACTACAGAGGCACAAAAAAGAGGATTGCTCTTGCTAGAAGGGGCGCAGAGAATCATTGATCAGTTACAGAATGACCCGGATCTCATAGAGATGTCAAGGATCCCCGTTGATGACCCAATCGCAAGCAGAGGAGAGCCATGTGGCTTAGAGCCAATACAACTTGAAGAAATCATCGGGCCAGAATATCCTAAAGTTCCATCACCACAGATTAGATCACCAGGGGGAATTTCAACCCGGCCTAAGATATCAAGGACACCAGGTAGGACAAGTGTACCAAACCCCTTGTTTGACATAATAACCATCTATGATGATGAGGAGAGTTCAGAGGTTTCCCTGGTGACTCCAGTACCGATTGCAAAAGAAAAGGAACTTGAGAAAGCATCTACCCCAGGTCCCGATGCTCCAATTCAAAACCTCCCGCAGAGTGACCATGAGGTCGAAAGTGTCTTAAACACTGAGCTACTCGACTTGTCGAGAACCCCAATGGACAGCTTGAGRGATGAGTTGGGATCAGGTAGTCAGAAAGAGGAAGTTCTACAGCAAGAAATCGGCACATCGACAGTTGATTACCAAGTAAGTACCGGACCTATCCCTGACTCTTCAATTTCAGTCGATACCTCACCAGTCGATGCGCAAGATGTYCAGGAACCAATCCTGGAACAGATACATACAGCCGGGAGCTTGGGAGATACTTTGACCTGGGGAGAACAACAAATCCCCAAACCTGTTGATGAGGTCGCYGACATACAAGCGATTGCCTATGAGAGAAAAAGAAAAGCCATCATGAAGAGGACCACAAAGACGAGAAGGCTCACGCTAGATAGCTCGATCCTCATCACTACGGAGCAGGAGCTTCTCAACACGGAACACACCAAGACATCTGAGCTTATCGGTGCAGGGATGGCTATTACGGATGCCACGTTGGATAGAGCAAGGAGGGATGAAAAGGAGTTGGTCGTCGCGCTAAAGGAGTTGGAGCATCTACGCCATTTGGCGAAATACTATCAAGAGTCGACGAAGGCCACGGTGTTCTTGAGGAGTGAGTTCCAGGACGCTTATACAAAATTCACAAGTGAACGACACCTTTTCATCGCAGGCATAGTTGATTTGCAAGAGGACACCCTTATGGCACTAGCGACCTGCAAGGAAGTGGAAAGGTGGCATTAAAAAACTCACCAAGCGGTAGAAAGGATCGATTACATCAGCGCAGTACAAAAGGGTCGAGACGTCGAAGAGCATGGTATTCGGGTGCTAAGGGATAGCAGCATAGATCGGATCAAGAAGGCGGCCGAATACTGGGTAAAAATGGCCCAGGAACCTCAATGGGAGATTCAGAAGAAGTGGACCAAGTGCGAAAAGAGTTGGGAAAAGATTAATCGAGAGATGAAAGGCATCGGCCTCCCAGAATTCAGCTCACCCGAAGACTTTGTCGACCTGCATGACATAGTCAAGCAACATGCAGAACAAGACTCGGCATGGACAACAGAGATAGAAAAGGTGGTGAGCATGGTGCCAGGTCAAGTACAGCAGTTCATGGAGCATCCGATTAAGGCTCGAGTAGCTCTGCAGCGGTTGAGTGTTAAAATAATCAAGTACAGAGAACGGGGAGTAGAAGTGAAAGAAATTCTTTCAGCCCTGATGGACCAGCACGAGTTCCCATATGCCAACACATGCGAAGAACTCTTCGTCAAATGGTCGGAATATGAGAAGAGTCATCCACTTCAGTAAAACTATTTGATGATTCTTAGAGAACAAAGAGATTAAAGCGCCACATGGAGATATTTTGTTTTACTTAGCTTGCACTTGTAATAGCTATTTTTAGTTAATGATTCATTATAAATAGGAGGATTGACCTTTTAGCAAAGGTCGATGGTTTTGGGAAAGACCCTCATTTTTTGGAATTGTAAAGAACTATTTCTGAACTACCTTAATTGAGAAGTCTTGTTTAGGACCAGAGACAAATTTATGTTTTTCATCAAAGGCGTTGTGTGATTGGATTGAGGAGGAATTACTTTCAACTTTATTTCATTAATGGATGTTGTAAAGAGTAAGAGTTTCTGAATCTATTGATAAGTTAGTTGTTTCAATATTTTTTGTAGTTCTTGTCTCTAATGATGAAAGTAAATCGTTGTGTTAATGTGTGATTAATGCTAGAGCTAAGGAAACTATTTTTCTTGCCATCATCTTATTGCATGTGTGTTTTCTTAYGATAATTGTATCTCAATCAATAATTGAAATACCAGCAAGTTAATGTATTAGTACTAGGGTTGTCAGAGGTGTGAATATCTTTGTCTGCATGCTTGAGCACAAGGGTTATCCCAAGCTCAGCCTTCTTCAGTAGTTAAGAATCCCCTTTACTAGTTGGTTTATACCAGCACACATCTTTTGATCAGACCCATCTAATAAAAGAAAAGACAAAAAGAGAACGTTTAAACTGAAGGAGGAACTTTCATAAGAAGATATCCTGTCAATCACTACGTAAAGCCCGTCAATAAATTGGCCAGATCGAAAGATCTAGAGAACCATTCCACCCTCAACGCTGCAGAGTTTAATTGGGCCTTCGTGGCGGGTTTGGTTCCTGTTGTTGAGTTAAAGGGATTTAGGACCCCTCAACACTGCCCTTACATTTAGTTTGGTTGTGGAGCTCCTATTGTCAGTCCCTTCCCTTCTCATCTTGTAATGTTAGATTTACCAAGTTAGGGGTTCTAGTATGTGCAGATCAACTATTAGCTAGCTAACCCTTAATCCATTTTAGAACACCCTTTTAGATTGCATCCATGACCTCCATAGCCCAAGCAATAAGGCGCTAGATTTCCCCTTCCATCCATCATCTCTAAGCCCTCCTTTCTTAAACTTTTGCATTTCCTTTTGTTGTAATTGTTGCTAAGCTCCCTTTACTCTCATTTCATACTATACGAAGTGGGCCTAGTAACCATAGAGAAGCCCCCCTTGACTTAGGTCTACCCTTTGTCTAAAGTGCAGAGGAGTGTTGGTGAGGTGACAATGGTCAACCTCCTAGTTTCACAATCTTCATCTAGGGTTTGGGACTTTTCATCTTTGGGTGTGAGATTGTGTAGTAGCAAGCCCGTCAATTGAAARATCTATCAAGAGTGTAATCTCCAGGGTCCAATTTAAAAAGTTGCAACTCATCCTCAATGAGGTTAAGGATGGTGGCCTTCCTAGCCTCGTTTCAACTATTGAAGTCCCCCATTAAAATATATYCCCAAGAGAGGAGTGATGTGAATTATAAGAGTACAAATCCTGGAAGAGTCCTCATCATTGTGGACAACAAAATGCGATGACATCAAAYGGAAGTAGCACACAACACCATAAATATCATGGTAGGGAAAACCCCACTTGATCTGGTGTGACATAAACCTAGAGTGATCATCAAGCGAAACCAAAGACACTGTAAGCCAAATATGATCACGAATGAGACAAGCCACTCTGCCACATCCACAAACTCCACCACACTGTCGTGTGCCATCTCTGAAAGCCAAAATCCCAAAGTATTAGGAAATGAGGGGAAGTGCCATTTTGGGGCTCTCGTGTGTCTCTGCAAAATTATCAAGAACCAGTCAGCAACCACATACCGAAGAGTCCAAGGAGAAAACCACACCATCCCATTACAATTCCAGCATGCAATAGATATGCCCTGTGACAAATGAGGGACAAGTGCAGAGGGAATTTGTCAATTACATGTTCGAATGAGGATGTTACGTTCAGATTTGAAACATGCAAATGAATTAAACTAATCCCAAAACCAAGAACAATGTTGTAATATAAACAAGTCCCATCACATTTTCATACAAAAAGCTTAGAAACAAGATACGTCTGTCATCTGTAGACACAATAATAAAATTGTAAATCAAAAATACCATAGGCGTGCCTGTTCACACATGCAAATGAATGTGTACCAACTTGCGGACATACTCAAAGAGAGAGAGAGAGAGAGAGAGAGAGAGAGAGCCCACCATATGCAGGAGGATTTGCAATTATTGCTTGAGCTCTGAATGGAGCACCTGTGTCAATATCTGGTTCAGTACATGCAGGCAGCAATGAATTGACAATGGCTTTCAGCTGTTTCCTTTGAAAGGAAATTTCTGATGGTCCTGAAGGAAGAAACCCCTTATTCCTCGCCATATCTGCTTAAGATGAAAGTACAGTACAATTTCAAAATACATGTTAACTATAGTCACTTATGGTTCCATTCAAGTTTAGAATAATAAAGAAAACAGGAGTGCATAAAGGTAAAACATAGAGATGGTAATTCTGTCTTAACTATCCAAAAAAATGAACGAAATTTTTTAGGCAATAAATGCRTGATAGAAGAGTGCAGAAGGGATAAAACAAATCTGGCAGCTACCAAAGACAGGACTGCAGTAGCTGAAAGACCAAGTCTAAAGATAAARGACATCAGATTCACTTCAATCAATCACAGAAAAATTGGGAGCAARCCTATAATTGGAGTTGAATTAAATGGAGTASTGCATTGCCATAAAACCAGCAATAAATACTATAAAATAACAAGAAAGCTTTCTCTGATCACTAGACAGATCTCCATAGTTTAAAAACTCTGACACCCTGTCAAAGCCCTTGGATCTCTTCCTAAAGCCCAAAACATTCCCAGATGAAGTTACAAACAAACATAAATTGGCAGGAGGAAAGAAAGAAAGATTATATTAATGTCCACAAGTAGCCAAAAGTGGCTAGTGGGACTGTGAAAGTACATAGTAATACTTCATATCTGTACAGATAGAGAGGAGGGTCAAAATCAAGATAAGGGAGAGTCTGAACTAAAAGGGGAATCACTAGAATAAGGAAAACATAAAAATAAACAAGTCAACAAGAAAGTCTCACGAAGGCCCTAAACCCAAACACAAAATTGGTCTAGGTTGCCAACAGAACAAAAAGGCTGCCAACAGAACAAAAAGGCTCAATACCGATCCAAAATTGGTCACTAATCTGCAAGCCAAGTTTGGAGGAAGTGACAGGGCGTCCTATTGGGCAAATGCTCACTGGATGTGGGATGTTTCCGGGAGAAATCAAATCCAAGCCATGTGAGTGGATGAGGTGGATAAGGGATGTCTGGACAAGGGGTGCAGTGATAGCAGGGAAATGCATGGCTTACCTGTGGGTGCCTCTATAGAGGGTGAGCTGCACCTGTCATGGATGCAAATGTTTCCAAGCCCATTCATGCCTTTTATCTTTATTCTTATTGTTGTTTCTTTAAGAAGCTAGTCAGGGGACACTACCCTGGCGTGGTGACCAGTGGTGGCAATGTTACCCACAAGCATTTTCACGAAAATGACAAGGTTGGCTCGTGATGAGACCCCCTTTCTCTTGGCTATGCCACCAAAAGCCACTACCCTGGCATGGTAACCAGCTGCTAGTAGTGTCATACCGCTAGATGCCCATGGACCTAATAGGCTAGCTCATGATGAGACCCCCTATCCTCTGACTAGGTCTTGTTTTATTACTTTTTATGGGTCTCTCTGTTTCTTGCTGAGAAGCCTTTTACTGCTTTCTCGGGGATCCCTGGGCGAAGCATCTCAAGGTTTTATTTTTAGGCTTTTATCTTTTGCCAACTGTTTTTACCCTCTGGGCCTTTAGCCCCTTCTTCCCACAAGGTAAGGTGCAACCCTTAAATATTTGGCCAACCCAATGCCCAAACTAGTGTAATGGGATGGATGAGTGGGAGAAAGATGGAAAATGGTAAGTATGGTGGGAGCAAACGATGGCTTCTCATGAATCCCCCTAGTGGAAACTCAAAACCTATGGGCACAAGCTTACTAGGGCATCCTGTCATTCCCCCCAGATATGGTCAAGTCGATAGGGGTATAATATCCAAGCACCCGTTAGAAACAAAAAGAATTGAATGCACATATTCAAAGGTTTTGAGGATCAAAGTGACACATACCATGATACCCGGACTCATTACCTCATGGAGCAAGATCCACTTCTGCTACAGGACCAGGCCGAGGTGATGGATGGTGCTGCTGATGACAAGGTGGAGGCGCTGAAAAAAAGAAAAGATGGGCCCTCCAGGGCCATGCTCAAGTCGATCTGGCTCTCAGTACTCCATGTCTAGGACCTGTGGGCCTCGAGACATAATCTCCTTAGTTATCCCTAAACTGGGGATAACAAATCCCATAAACCCAATAGTAAGGCACTAATCATATTTTAATTTGCATAGGAGATACAAAACATTTGCCTCGACAAACGTGAAATTTCAACCTTTACAAACTTTCTCTTTTGGATAATGATCTTGATACCTTGGGAGTTTTTCCTCCCTTAGGGTGTCCCTTTTCTTCCATAATTTCTCATTGCTGTACTAACTTGTTTTCTACAGCCATTAGGCTGCAGAAAATCACTAACCCTAGGTGCTAATATCTCACTAACTAGCCCTTAACTTTCCTCCATTTTTTAGCCACTAATTCCACTAACTAGGGTGCATTGTTTAAGCTAGTTTTGGGGATTTTTCTATGGTTGATTTAGCTGTTGCATGTCATTGGATGCTACGGCCATAAGGCTGATAATTTACTGCAGAAAATCATTTTATAACAACTTGTTTTATTCAGCCTTAAAGTGCTATGCTCAAATCATAATTGATTACTAAATTCATTGATGATATTGCCAATTGATCTTGTGCCTTATATGTTGGTTTTGGATACTTTATTTGCTGATATAAACTGTCATCCGCTGCTGCAAATTAGGGACAGCAAGCTTAACTTGCTGAACCATACTAACACATAGCATTGCAAGGTGTCTTTTCTTGTGTTTCGGGCAGGTACAAGTGCACCGGAAACTATGTATTCACTTGGTATCCATTTACCTCTCTTCACTTACCTTTTCCAACCAATCATTTCTTCCATCACTTGATCTCCCAAGGGGCTTCTCCTTACAGTTCCCCTCGTCCTTCTCTTTCCCCCTAGGGTCTCTGGGATCACCTCCCAAGAGTGACCTTAGTCACCCCCCAAGTGCGGGACCTACATCGAGGTGACATTGGGTGTAGGATTCCCAAGTTGCAGCACTTGCTTTTGTGGTTGGGTTGAGCTTTGCCCAACCTACAACTTGTGGTATAACAGGCAACGTCCCTTTCTTGTGGGTCAAACCTCTTTCTATTGGGGCAGATCACTGTGGATGAGCATGTCTGGGCAAGGTTTGCAGGGTCGACTTGCTTGAGAGAGGCCGAATCCTTTAGAAGTTGGATCATATCTTTTCATTGGACCAAGTTCTTCATTAGTGAGGCGAGTTTTTGGAAGAGAGAGGTCGAGTTCCCTAAGAGAAAATTGTGGGTGCTCTTGCTGGTTTATTGTATGTGAGGCTGGGCACATCTCTGTGTCAAGGAAGTCGAGTTATCATCTCCGAGACAAGTTTGGGACAACAAATCTGAGTTTATTTGCAGACAGGTCATTCATCTTTGAGAGAAAGACCATATTCCTCTGCTGGGGCAAGTTATACTGACCAAATGAGTTCTGGAGAGTAGCAACAAATTATTTCTGTGGGGCAGCGGTATTTGCAGCAACAAAGGTGTCGTTGGAGGGTGAATTTGTAGCATTGTTACCCTTCCAACAAATAAGAGATTTCCATCTGGAATGTACCAGCAAACTTGTGAGTTACTTCTAATATCAAGAATCAGTTAGACGCTGGGAAATGAAACAAAATATCTCTGTTGTGTTTTTCTCAACTATATCAGTTGTATGTGTTGTGGTATTTTGTATGCTTACTGCTGTGCAAAAAGGATTATTTGATACACTTAAACCCTACGAATCCACCCATAACACATTTCAAAAACCAATGAAATTACCACAGAAGTAAATAGGAGGTTTTTTGCAGCCAAAGTGTTTGACAAAAGTCATCACTCAGAAGAAACACAAAATTGCTACAGCACTAAGGGAAAATCAATGAGGAGTTATTTCAGATTGTGTACATACGGGCATTTTCATATTGCTTCCGTTAAGTGACCAGCAATGCAGTGGCTTAAGAAGTTGGGGGCTATAAGAAGGATGTAACCCATAAAAATTGACATCATCATAGAAGTTGGCATAGCCAAAGAACAACTTATGTGAAGGATCGTGAACAAACATTCTAAGTGTTGGATGAAACATCTCAAAGGGAAAACAAGAAGATTTCCAATCAGATATAGTTGGGAATTTCCACTGGCTCGTGGATACTGGTAGAGGACAGATCTCCAGAAAGATGAAAACCCCTGAAGAACTTAGGGCAGAACTTTTGCAGCTCATGCAAGAATATCAGAAAAATTTAACAACCTTATTAGAACATCCGGAGTGGTTCAGGGAGGTGGTAAAAGATCCAAAATCGTTGATGAAGCAGATACATCACATCAGGACAGGAACTTGGGAAAGCCTCAGGTTGACTCTTTGGAGCATGTAGCTGGCCAAGATAGGGATGTGTACATGGAAGATGACTGAGCGGTAGACATTGATGGGATCTTTGATGCTAGTGTGTTGATGGAGATTGTCACTAGTACCAAGGAGGAGGGGGCTGTAAGTTTTAAACCTACAAAGTAAAGCAATGCATATAGATTCTTAAGCAAAACAGAAATTAATCAATGGGTCATTCACATAGTATGATAGTACACAGAGATTTATACCGGAAACCCTCAACCAGGGAAAAGCTTTTTTATTTCATTATATCGAATTTCACCATTCACCATACAATATATATAATGTTTTTAGGTATTCCGTAGATACCAAAACCCTAATCCCTTAATCCGGGATTAATTTAGAAAACCGCTAAAAATAGCAAAATCCACTAAAAATAGCAAAAATCGCCAAAAAGAAAAAATTGGGGCGCTGCCCCGAAGGCTGCGCATAAACAGGGGGGGCCATACCTGGGACCCCCCTAGGAAAGCGCCCGGCGCACACGACACAAAGAGGGATCGTCAGACACAGTTGTCGAATCTGACATGCCCACACACACACATGCAAAGAATATAACACATACCCAACAGGGGCATCATTTGGTCCCATTGATGATGACTATGAGGGGGATGACACAACAACATCCAGTGCATCATTGGCATTAGCCGATGGAGCCCATGACACTAGCACTAGTGATGGTTAGGATAGCACATGTGTTGGGATTGCTAGTGAGGATGGAGCCCAGCTAGCACCTATGTACGAGGAGGAGCCATCTCCAGTCCCTACTTATGATTCCTAATTTCCTACTACAAGGATGAGGGGAGCACTCTTACAGATGACAGCTCAGGCCAGTTGGATGCGGTAGGGAAGAGGCCTTTAGCACTGCACGATTTGGAGGATCACTTATTGGTGACTGAGGATCAGCTTACACGGGTGTTGACCAGGACCGATGGAGCCCATAGGTTCATTGAGGAGCTTGTGTGGCAGGCCCAGATGGAGGAGAGACACAGTGGGATGGCAGGTGAAGTCACTAGTGCCCAGTTGCGCATCATCATGGAGGCACTAGAACAACTACAGTCAGATTACTTACAGTTGTTCATGGATAGGGACCTTGCTCTCAAGTTTGCTGAGGACAAGGACCGAGAGGTTGAGGAGCTACATTATCATTTGAGCATGGCATGCTCTTCACCCTTTATAGTAAGGACTCCATCATCTTTGGCAGCAGTGACACAGCAGGGTGTGTGCGCCACACATATTGAGAGGGAGGAGCATTATGAGTTGCAAGTACTCGAGGAGAGTTTGGATTGCGCTCTGAGTTGGCATTGCAGGGATCAGGGGCCCTTTCTTTTGGAGAGCTCATTAGAGGTTCTGAGCTTAGCTACGGAGGAGATAGTTGAGCACATTCCTTGTGGACCAGGCCACGGGAAGATATACCCATACTTGGATTGGGTGGACAGATATATGACATATATGGACACACTCTAGGATACAAGTTCATTCATCATCAATAGAGTGTTGGGTCCAATAACACATACAGGATACAGGCTGATGCAGGAGGACACAGTGGTGTGCAACAGTATACAAGAGTCCTCGTTGACACATGTTGGTGTACGGTGGAGCTTCGGGGCGTTTCCTCCAGGGAGACCTCCTGACAGAGTCCTTGATTTTATCATTGGCATCGAGGACAGTCGTGGATTGATGGACGTTGAGATACCTTCGTTGTGTAGGGTCCATGATAGGGAGTTCTAGGAGTGGAGAGTGCAGTGAAAGTGTGATGAGCAGATGATTATGATAAGAGTAGTATAGCGTCAGCAAGGTGGCATCTCTTTGAGATTGGTATGGGACCCTGGGATCGCAGTTGTTGACAGCTTGACAGTCGGCATCGATGAGATTGTTGTTTTACGTAGGTTTGGTTGTTGGGAGGAGTGGTCTTCCTTGATCGAGTTCATACAGCTTTTGTTCACTTGGTTGATCAAGAGGAACAGTCGAGCAAGATTTTGTGATAGCACCTCGCAGGTTCATGCTACAAGCGGAGGATACACATTTTCCAAGAAGGTTTGGGACCCCGGTATCACTTTGAGACAGGCTCAGTGAACGGAGCATCAGATTGTGTTGGTATTGCTTGAGGACAAGCAATCTTGGGGCGGGAGGATTTGTAATGTCCCATTTTTGGCGAGCTTAGAAAAATTAGATATTTAATTAATTAATTTATTATGTTGTCTAAAGTCAAATTGGGAAACTAATATTTAATTAATTATTATTTAATTTTTAAGTGACTTAATCAAAATATCATTATAAAGTCACATTATTAGATAAAGTGCTCTTCTAGAAGCTTCGAGAAGGGTGAGTTGGATCTCTCTAGAAGGATCCACGAGGCCTTTAAAAGGAGAGGAGACCAAATCATTTGAGAATCAAATTTTGGGATTATTTCTTGTGGAGTGCTCGGTGAGCCAATGTTTTTGTTAGGGTTTTGGAAAAACCCTTTCACTATGGTTTGGCTTTGGTGGTGAGACCATCCACCCTAGTTTGACAAGGAGGAAGATCCAACCAGGGTCTTCAATGGAGCTTCAGTGGAAGATCTATCTTCAGCAGGGAATTATTCAAGTTTTGATTTATTATCATTGGTGTTTTGTCGCTACCATAGCAGCCATTTAGGTATTATGGTTGTATTCAGCATTCTCATAATAATAAAGATGCTTGTGTTTCTCTCTCATTTTATGTGTATCTAATGTGTATGCAAGGTGTTTGGCAAATTATAAGGGTTTTTAGCAAAATTAATGCCCTAATTGTTTTATAGTAAAACCCTAGTTTTTTTTAAGCAGGATCTTACAATGTCTTAGCTTTGGGTTTGGAAGTTTTCTTACCAGAGTGATACGCACCACTCTTCTGTAATTCATCATCTAAAGTATGTATTTATGGCATCCTCTTGGAAGAAATCCCCCCTGTAGAAGTCAATCCAACAGGGATACCCTAGTGCCCTACATTTGTATGATTGTAGCAAGATGTTTTTGGTTGTTAAGGTTATTTACTTGAGGTGGTTCAAATCCAAGGTCAGAACAGATTCATTTTGCTCTGAGGAGGCATTCAATTGCTCAGTGCCCACTTTATTGATTGATATGACCCCAAGAGGGGCATATATGCGGTAAAAGGTATATGATATGACCCAATGCTTACCCCAGAATTATCATTAGAGTCAATGGGAGAAACCTTAAATGCCACATGGGCAATAATCAATGATGAGAAAACAAAGGTTATTGTTATTGGACAGGAAGATTATCTTGTTAGGCTCCCGAGATGGAAGATCGTTCTGTGGGACATTTTGGATACATGATCATTCTTGTTGGCATAGAGATCTTACCAACTATATAATCAAGGTGTGTCTTGAATATGTTCAAGGAAGCTATGGAAATGGGTTCATTGTGACCTCCCCATAGTAGTAAACAATGTGGCCAGAGCATGGAACAGGAGTATCTAGAGTGCCATTTTCCAAAAAGCTCCTGGAGCAAAGCGTCCCAGGAGCATTTTTGTATACAATATAATTTTTTCTATATTATAATACATCCATATTCAAAACAAGCATGTAGAATGCCAAACTAATGTAAGAAATTTTGAAAACATACACATTTGTGTTACTTGTAGACGAATACTACAATATTATGAAGTTAGAAACGTCATCCATAGTTGATTAATCATTAAAGTATCAACCATTTAGTACACACTACACAGAGGACATCAACCATCTATGGGCACAGATCGTTTGGGGAAGGGGAAAGACTCCTCCCCATTGTTAAGGTGGAGGAGGTTATGCTTGTTGAACTCGTGGAGGAGAATACTAGGTGTGTTCCCAAGATGAACTTGAAAGTGAGAGGGCTTCCCACACCTTTCCCCTCTCTAGATAACTTACAAGTCGAAGTCTCATTCTTTCAAGATACTCTAAACCATCGAGTATCGACATTGAGAGGGGTTGGTACAGGTCCAACTCCATCCTCTTCCTTCGATTTAGATCTCTGGTGATTGACTCAAGCCAAGAAGAAGCTCTTCGCTCTCCCTCAAAAGATATACTTGGATGAATATCTCACTAGATCACAAGTTGCAAAACTCAAAAGCTCCAAAGAGCGGGTTGTCGCAGCATAGTAAGCACGGAAATGCACAATCATTAGGGATCTCAAGGTGGTCATTCGGGACTTCCCCCATCCTAGGTGGTCCCCCCATGGGCTCTCTAAATGACAGGCCCACTAGGAGAGGCGACAAGGGTCAGGGATTTCAATGGTTTGTTGGAATGGCATTGGAGCATTTTGGTCTTCTTCGAGCATGATATTTGACACTCTATGTTCATCCAATATCGTTCTTGTTATCGAGAATCTTGTAGGTCCCATCTAGGTGTGTCCCAAGAACATTCCTAGTTACCATTGTTTTTCCTCGTGCAAAGAGGAAACTCAAAGCTCAAGTGGTGTTAAAGGCTCAAGTGGCATGGCTTGTTTGACCATGGACTTTCTTCAAGACAAAGTTTCTATAGTAGCTTCTAATGAGTTTGCTAGATTCATGTGGATTCAAGTGAGTGACCTAGCCCTTCTCCCTGGAGACATCTACACACTTACCCTAACATCCTCTCACTCTGCCATCCACAATGATTCAGTTAGGGATCCCTCTCCACAATCAATCTAAGGACGCACTATGTATCTTGGAAATTGATCTAGATTCCTTAGGACTTCACCAAACTTCCGGCAATGCTTTAGGGCCTCTTACAACGTATGGTAGACACCTTCTACATCAGGTTGAATCTCATGAGCTTTTGATCCTAAACAAACTCCCTTTCTTCCTCGACTCTAGTCAATTCACATGCCTTCCCCATGGTAGAGGTGTTAGTGTATTGGACTATGTCATGACCAACCATGGCCTTCTCCCCTTTATACACCACTTATCAATTACTACCATCTCTTTAGTCAAACATGCTCTACTTTCTTTCTCCCTCCGAACTGATCTCCCCCCTGCCCTCTACATACCTTTCCTTGCTTAGACCAACCTCAAATCACTATTCTCTTTAATAAGGGGTCCCTCAAGTTTTCTCATCCCACCTCCACCAAATGTTCACTTGGGTCAACCTCCAACAAATATGTGTGCCTTTCCTCGACCATTTGGTAAGCATCCCTTAAAACCTATCCCTACCTCAACCAGTCCCCCTCCCCTTCTCCCAAACTCGGTTCCTACTCTATGAATGAATGGTATGATTATGATTGTAAGGCCCTCCATGGTCAACTTCAGTATGCCTTTCCTCATGATTTTTATTCATACCTCGGCCTCGAGAACTCTTATCATCATCTCCTCCACCGTAAGAAATGCCTCTTCATCTCACAAAGGAGACATGAATTGTGTGCTTCCCTTCATCATTATCCCAAAAACTTTTGGTGGACCATCTTTCCTCGACATTCACCCCTCCCCCCTAACCTTATACTAGTTCCATGCTCTCCCATGCTTCTACTCTCTATGATATCCCCAAGCATCCCCTAACCCAAGTCACCTCCTCGCCCACCCCTCACTACTTATTCTCGTATCGAGATACCCAAGAGGTAGTTAGAGAGATGAATACTAGTTGAATAACAGACAAGGAGGGGTTTCAAGCTCAATTATTCAAGCATGGCCTTCACTCCCTCGATGATCACATTGCCAATCTATTTAATCATGTTGTCACCATGGGCTTACCCTAGACTTGATCCCATCAAACTATCGACCCAATTCACAAGTCGAGTTCAATGTAGAACCTAACAATTACAGGAGCATCATGGTTGGTCGTACTTTCTCAAAACTCCATGCCACTACCCTCCATTTGAATCTCAAAATTTTGGGGCAAACGCTTTTCTATGTAATCGGAATTTCCCCTCCCCTGCGTGGGATAATATTGTAATATGCTAGCATGAGTCAATTTTTGTCTAGTTACCTAGGACTTTATCATTAGGGAAGTCCTTTCATCGAGTGTTTTTTTTCCTCAAGTAATTAACCTTGCTTAACTGCAATTTTAATTATCTTTAAGTTTTTCACTCACAATAATTCTCCAAAGTGGTGAAAGGCGTTCTAATGATCGATCCCAAGGGGTAACTAAGGTCTAGGAGTGTTGTAAATGACCATGCTAGATATTTCCTAGAGTCTTGCGGAATTCAGTTTTGATAGGATTTTTTTAATAATTAAAATTCCCGCAAAGTGGGGATTTTTAATTATTTTTTATGTAAAATGTAAAAAAGTGGTCCTTGGGGATTTTGTATAGGGGTATGAGTACTCAAATCAAATGGTTTATGAACCCTACACCCTTGGACCAAGTCTCAACTCATTTGGACAATTTTTGCTAGGCCATTGTCCATGAGAAGTCCAAGTCGGTCAAAAATCAGCATGTAATTGACTTAATGAAAATAGCCAAATTTTGTAAAAGTCACTAACGTCATGAGACAGAGTGGGAAAAGGATCCCAAATGTATTTCCTAAGTTGGGAAAATGATTTTCAACTTAGAAAGACCCCCTTTGTTTAGCCAACAACCCACAATGACCATCTCCTTAGAAGAGGGATGCCCCCCTTGCTCATAAACTCATGGGAAATTAAAAATATATCATGAGGGCCCCCAAAACTTTGGTAGTACCCCCCATTGACCCTAACTACACTTTTAATTAATGGGAAAGGTGGTTTCCCCCTTCCCCACTCACCCCTCAATTTGCTCACTAACCCTAAAAGTGTGTCCCCCTTGAAGAGACCCTCCTCCCATGGATGGATGACACTTGGAGCACATCCAAGTGGGGTCTCTCCCCTTCCTCATCTATAAAAGAGAGTCTCTTCCCCTCATTTCTTCATCTATTCTCATAGCAAGTCTATTATGCCAAAAATTTTCCTTTCTTCTCCCTCTCTCTCTCATGCTCTCTCATTGTAAATCTTGCTACAAGTATTTGTAGTAACATTTTGTGGATAATAAAGGAAGCTTTGGAGAATCTATGGTGTGCATTGGGAGTCCTCTTGGTGCCTTTCAATGTGTTCTTGGGTGGTGATACAACTACATTTCATTTCTTGCATTTTTGCTTTCACTAGTTTTACTTGGATACTCAAGCAAAGTATTTTGCTTGTGTGTAATTAGTAGTAGTATTGCTATTGATTTTGTGGTAGTTTCTTTTAAAGTTTGGAAAGTATTTTGCAAGCTTTTGGGATGCTCTCACCTCCTTGTTTGTTTGTGTAGCAAAGGCATATTTGTTTGTAGATCACTAGACGGTTGTAAGAGTGATCTTTAGAGTGGAAACTCGCTCATTCAACCATCCAAGGTTTCCATTATTTGTCTAATACTATTTCCTTCCTTTCTCTCATTTACAAGCATTGTTATGATCTAGAATAGACACTAAAAGTTTCACTTTCATATTCAGAATTTTACATTTAAATTGGTGTCCTTGCTGATTTTTATGCAGATTTTCAACAACATGGAAGAGGTGCTACTTGTTTTGAGCCCCCAAGGCCCTCAAAAGGCATTCTAAAGTTGGGATATCAGATCCCACTTCATCTTCTTCTTCTAAATCATTGTAAGCAACCTGAGAGAGTCTCTTGGGTTTTCCTTCTCTCAAATTAATACAAAAATCTGATATTGTAATAAGTTAGAGAATATTGCCCACACCTTGCAAAGAGATTGGCCTAAGCCATCCTTGCAAAATCATGAAGGATAGAATTAAATCTATTTTTTTGCATTTCCTTTTACACCCACCTTGGCCAAAACGGTAGGCTAGTCCTCCACTTGTGCCATTGTTGAGGGGTTGTTCATCTATTTCCAAGTCTTTTAGTTTTCTTTCATCATTCCCAACTTGGCCAAAATGGTAGGCTAGTCCTCCACTTGTGCCATTGTTGAGGTTGTTTCTGCTTTCAAGTAATTATAATTCTTTCAATTATACCCACCTTGGCCAAAACGGTAGGCTAGTCCTCCACTTGTGTCATTGTTGTGGGGTTGCAATTTAAATTTCTAAGCAAACTTTAAAGCATTTCAAATTATTTACTTTTGCCCCACCTTGCAAAGAGATTGGCATAATCCATCATTGCAATAACAGAAGGCTTGTATACTTTTAAAATTATTGCAAAAGTGATCATATTTGTGCTCCATCTTCCCCCCGTATTCTCTCCCCTTGCCACTTTGTGGATCATGGGTGACAAGAAAGGGCAAAGGTTGGGAGTTTAGTAATTACGCATCCAATCGTTATTGTTTTCGCCACCAAAAGGAGGCTTGTGGAAGATACTTGGGGTGCTAGATCAGGGATGATCTCACGGCACTAGGTGTCCCCCTTGTTGAGTGCCCAAGTTTTTCAGATTTGACCTATGGAGCTAGGGTAAGGCCTTGCCTGTCTTGTTTATTGAGCACCCAGCACTTCCTTTTGGTTGAGAGGATAACGGTTTGAGGTAGTCACATAGTCTAGGCTTATATCTATCACATATAATTCCCCTAATCAAAGAGAGACCTAAAAATTATTAAAATCAACCTACACACTACATTCACAACATTTGCAATCTCATTTTCAAAGGAATTTACTTTTCAAATACTTTTACTTTCAAAGCATTTTCACTTTCAAAGCAACTTTACTTTTCAAGTCTTTTTCTAGCTATCACTCTCATTGTAAGTATTTCATATATTAATGCTTCATTGTTTATTGAGTTAGAATATATTCTATTCTTTTGGATATAGTTGTATAATCATTTAGTTGTTCATTTCATAGTACATATATATCTCATGTTGTATTTCAATTTCTAGATAACATTCATAATTGATTTAAAGTGTAAAGTAATTTCTTTTATTTATTGTCGATATCCCATAGCATTGTTTGTTTCTTGTATAATTGCACTTGATTCTTTTGTTGTGACTTTAATTGACTCATTGCCCAACCTTTAGGCACTAGTCTTAGTTGACCTTAGTGAAAGGGTTGATTTTCATTAAAGGTGTGCATTGCATTTGCTGCCTCTCATATAGGCTAGCTCCCTTTTACCTTTAACAAACTAAAATTAACTCCTAGAATTCATTTAATAATTCACATAATAACTAGGGTCTACCCCACTTGGCTTCCCTAGGAGTAAGCCTAGACRGAAGAAGTTCAAGTCGAGGTGACARTGYGCTTGAGCTTAGGCATTGTGCCTCCAAGAACACACTAAGTGGGTTGGAGACTTCTCCACRTTTGTAAGTGTGTATAAGGACGGAAACACCCCTAAGGTTGCACTTTGTTAAAGGACTTTGTACCRTTTGAAGTGCAGGTTTTGGAGGTAATACATACAAGGGGAAAATGCATTTAATCCACAAAAAGATAGACAACGTGAATAAAATAGTATTTCTGATTGTTACAGGAAATAGTAAATCTGAATTATTCAAGTGAATCTTACATTCTGCCAAAGCCCTCGGATCTCCTCCTAGRGGGTAGAACTCAATACCAGATGTAGTTACAAATGAACGGAAATTGGCATGTGTTGCCAATCTAACACGGTGTCCGTACTCCTACAACACACGCCAAAATTAATGTCAAGGAGATCCCATGCAGATCATTCAGAGCTTAAAAAATTGTCCATTTTTCAGCAATCTTTAAAAGACAGAACCCAAATTGCTTTAATGTTAGTATACCAAAGAATTGATTCTTCAACATTCATAATTATTAAATCTTTACGTAGCTAAAATCCACAAAAACCCTAGTCAAATATCTAATTTTAAGCCCAACAAGCCAATATTTTCCAAAACAAAAGAGAAAGAGATCTTGAATATGTCTCGTAAACCTGTTCATCAAGTGATACAATCTGTTTATAGCCATATACGGACGTTTAAGCAATATGAGCATCATATTCTCTAAAATTAAGGAGCAGCAACAAAGTATTAAGCACAAAGTTTACATCTGAAGGCCCTTGGCATGACTTTGGGAGTGGTCCAGACACATTTATTTATTGTAATGTTTTTCCATCAAAAGCTGTCGACATTCTGCAAGATTTTTTCCTTGTGTGGCATTCATCGGAAAATATTACAATCCTAAGCATTTATTTCTACAGACCCCATTTTGTCCATTAAACTCCATGCATATTCTCCAATTTGTGCATAACACATGTTGTAGTCTTAGACATGGGGTTCAGAAACTATAGCCTTGACAAAAAAATCTGAAGAAAAAATAAAACAATTGATTTTCATCTATAAACTAAAAAATGGGAAAATGGGAAAGAAGCTTAGTTGCCAATTAGCTGTTATAACATCAGGTGTTCAATGGCATTCAACTAGAAAGTTAAATTTTCATTCCAGTCAGAATCTTGCACTCCCTGATCTCTAAAAGCCTCTGCATTATGTAGAAAATTAAAATTGTTTTATCCAGTTATTCTGCACAACTGATGATATATTAAATTTATAAAAAAATTGTACTGATTCAAATTCATATTTTCGTAGATGACTAGATTTTCATAGAGAGAAAAAACAGGAAGTATGACCAACGTGTTTCTGAGAAAAGAACATAAGGCTCTTTTTGAATCAATATGTTTGCTCTCACTGTTTCATGTTAGGAAAAGTTCTTCTTATAAAGTGACTTAAAACTTATAATGCAAATGACAAGCTGCAGCTTGCAACAGCATTATAAGTTTTAATTCGCTTTATAAGAGGAACTTTGCCTAATATGACAAAGTGAGAGCAAAAATATTGATCCAAAAAAGCCTTATGAAGCTGCAGCTTGCAACAGCATTAATTATGCTTGAATGGACATGATTCTGAAAAGATCTTCTTCATGCTTTCATGCCCTAATAGTTCCCAGGAAGAAGAGAGCTTTCCTGTTTCAAGGGCAATGATTTGAGTGCAGTCGATGGAATATTCACAGATCTTATTCCTTTTACATTTTATCAAGGCAAGGACGAAGAAAAGAATGGTAAAACTGTATTACCGTTACAACATAAGCATCTCCTAATTTCTATCACCCTTGTATCCCATGTAAAAATACTGATGGAGAAGAACAAATTGTATGGAATCTTCACATCACCCTCCCCAATAACCAGTAAATTGAACATTATAAATCCGCAACTGAACAGTTGGCATACAGATCTGGATTTGATAACGTGAGGAGGAAACAATTTGAAATGCCAAAGACCTGACACTACATATCAGCATTTGATTGATATTAATTGCATGTCAGACATCAGAAATGGAAGGCCAGAATAGAAGAATTATTGCCTTCGAGGAAAGAGTTAGATATACAAATGTGGCAGTTCTAATTATCACTGCCCTTGATCAAGTCTATAACTGATTTCCCTTTGCAGTTCACTTTATTTCTTTCCATGTGATTCTTGGTCCATGACAACTTAAGTTGGTTGATTGAGATGACGTGTAACAAGAAAGGCGACCTTGAAGCTCAAACCAATCTAGTCCTGTTTGATGAAGTTTAAAAAGTAAGCTATACTACAGCTATGAAAAGTATGTTTGACAGTTTGTATTTAAGAATGACCACCCTAGATGCTAGCAACCAGTAGACAGACTGTCAAGAACCGGGCACATCCAAAGAGAGGGAATATTTTTCCGAACATAGCAATTACCAAGGAAGTTCTAGAATAGCCTAGCTAATAAGCATGCTTCTTGCACTTATCTCAAACGCACAAGCATGCTTTCTTTTGCCTCCAAGATCTGCACTCAAAGATAAATCCAATCACCCAAGTAAAAACCCTAAGGGAACTTGAAGACACCACCCATTGTCACCTTGGTGGTCGTCCTCCTCACTTTAGAGTGGATCTTTTCCAGCACAATTGGGGGTTTCCCTAATAGGATTGTCAATCTGTCATTTTAACCCAAATACTTATAACTGTTTCGGCAAAACAAAACTTCAATGTCTGAAATAAATATTTGATGGTGGACTCAAGTAGATGAGTGCCTTATCCATTGGCAATGGAGCCTGTTGCCTCCCCAATGGCACTAGGAAGAACTGATGGATGTTCCACAAAGATTGAACAAGGCACTTGTTCAAAATTCAAAAGTCCTGCAGGGCATTATTGCCCCTTCATTTCTTCTTCTCTTCTTCTTCATTATGCATGTTCCATACCCCCATGGGGGAATTGTAATAAAATGAGTTAGCATGAGATCTTTTGTATGTAAAAGACTCAGCTCCCTAAGACTTTGTCATTAGTGCAAACTTTGAGCAAATCAAGTCATTGTGCCACACAGATGGGCTAGAAGCCCCACAGGTTGGGCAGAGTACCCCAGTACCCCAGGACTTATTTTGCACCAGGATCAGGGGCATTGCAGCAGCAGAAAGTCAGAGACAGTGCAGAGATGACATGCAGCTTCCCAGAGCTTGGACATTGTCCTTGGATCTTGGACGCTTGCCCTGTTATGGTAATGATGTCACCTTCTAGGGTATGACATTGCTAGGGTCTGATGGATGGATGGGTACCTATGATGATTTGGCATGACCTTAGGTGAGGAGACACCTCACTTGACATCTACTTAACTTTGGAGGATGCCACGCGGCCTTTGGAGGCCCTACCTTAGCCTTTGGAGGTATGACGTCACCTTACCTAGCCTTGACATCTCACACATGTGGGCTATTATGATTTATTTTTGCACTTTTAGCATTTATAAAGGTCAAATGAAGGGTCGCCCCCACTTGTATTACGTTGTTGAGAAATTATATGGACAAATATGTGAGGTTAGCCTCATATAAAAAGGCTAAACCTCACTTACATTTTATCATCATCTTTCATTCACCTTTGTGGGTAACACATCTGAAATTTTCTCCCTCTATGAAATATTCTATGTTGAAAAAATTGGGAAAACTCTTCTAGTTCTGGTGTTGGACTTTCGTCAAACACTTTGCATGCTTCTGAATTTATGGCTGTAGGTGAAAATTGAATGGACAGCGGGCTGTCTCGTTGTTTTGTTTGCTGTTATATTAGTTTTCTAACCCCTTATACCTCCCCAATGAAGTGTCAAGTGCCATTTTTGGTGTTTGGAGTCTGGACAAAACCCATAAAAATATAATGCAAACAATCACATTCTCATGAGCAAATTCACGAACTATGGCTGTGAATTTTATTGAATAGTAATACTGAACTGAAGACAATTAAAAGAAGCTAAAATACCTCTCAAAGATGAAGAGGGTGGCTAAGATATTAAACTGGAAACCTTACTTCACACGCAGCCATGAGAAAGAAGGTTCAAAACTGCTCCCACATGCTGATTAAGGATGGCGACTTATGTATTTGCTGTCTGCTGTTTGATTGGATTGATTTGGCAGCCCAGAACTCAGCAATATCTCTCTATAATGCAAGGCACGGCCAGCCAATAGAGGTCGACCCTCAGCCTATCCCTCTTTCTTCCCCACGCAGCACAAGAACTAAGACACAGCCAAGGATTTGGATACACGGCCAGCTCCAAATGAACACGCAGCTACAGGAGACCCGGCCAGCAATCACCCACGCAGCCAATAAATAAAGACTAGTAGAGTCTATCAGCATGGAGTCACGCCCAGCCAAGGATTCCACGCTTAGGAAGGGGTTCGACCTATGTTACCAGGATCCGGATACGGATACGGATACGGATCCGGATTCGGATACGCCAGATTTTTGAAAAGCCAGGATCCGGATACGGCGGGGAAACGCCACGTACAAAAAATATAATAATATTTTAATTTTTTTAATAAATAATTTGAGTTATTTATGAATAACTAGTTTACTAACTAAACTAAACTTAAGTTGGTTGGTCCTCTACATCCATCTCCTGCATGAAGTCATCAGGACCATCAAAGGGAATGTCATCATCTGTCTCTGGGTCAGAGTCACTCTCATGAGTAACCAATGACACAC
>JASDQU010502919.1:36731-46849 GCA_032191745.1 Picea mariana | reverse complement strand
ACATCATCTCCTTAGTTATCCCTAGGAGTTGGAGATAACAATATGCTCATGAAGAAAGGCCTCCAGCTCATCAATGTAATCCCAAACAAGGTGGGGGACAAGGGCAACCTTGTTTAACCTCAAGGGTACTCCTGATGAAATCGGACATCCTGTGAACTATGCGAAGACGACCAAAGGACCTACTAATATAGGTGCATGGTGGCAGTCAGTAGGGTCTGGGAAATGCCAATGTCTTTGAGCCTCTGGAAAAAGGCTTCTCATGGGACAAAGTAAAAAGCTTTCCGAAAATCTACAAAACAACAGTGGACTTTCGAAGAATGATGTCGTGCCTCCTCTATGATGGCTCGGAGGGTAAAAATGTGGTCAATGGTCTAATGAGCAGATCGGACCATTAGATCATTCCAAAGGGAAGCTTATTTAAGTTAAACTTGGAGGCTTATGGTGCTACCTAGAAAGAGTGGAAATGGTCTTACAAGAAATCACTACAGATAACAATCTAGTAGTTAAGGATAGGCTATATCATGCTAGCTTTACAAATTGATGTTGTGTGGTTTGCCCAAACCAAAAATGATTAAGCATTTATTTGGAATTTTAGGATTGCTACAAATTTTTGGCCACGGGTTGTTGTTGACTGCAATACTCTCTTTGTTGCCCCCCTTCATTGGAAAGGGGTCCAATTTAGAGATAAATGAATGATTCAATGGGCAGTAAGAAGTGGACGAGACATGATCAGACCACATGCATTTCTTTTTTATGGAAAAGATAGTATCAAACAAACTTTCATGAGGTGACTGATCCGCTCCATTTGGGAGAGCTAACAACTTTAAGATCAAAGTTGGCTATGCAAATCTCATCAAGGATTGACATCTTAAAGAATGATGTAGATTCTCTTCAGCTCGGATCCAAAGCAAACATACTGACCCTCTTCACTTATGTAGGGAGGGCAAATGTATGTGACCACCTTTTGGCTCCATGATGTATCATTCTTAATGTACATTTTTGTTGTTCTGTAATGAAATATCATATGCATTTTCAAATATAAAAATAAACAATTGTCCAACTATGTCAACTTTACAATTAAAACCTTGAAGTTCACATTATGAATTAACATTGACAGCTAGATTTTTGGCTTGATGATTTGCTCTACTGCCATCTTTGCATCAGTCAACACTTTAAGATTCAAGTTCTTTAAAGCACAAACTCTTTTACACCTTCAAATAGCCTTAACTTTGAAATGATTTATTTACAGACTCTCCCAATCCATAGGTGACTCATTGGAAGCTCCACTATCAAGCACTAATCATGTATCTCAAAGTTCCAAAAAAATTCTTTGCCCAATGAAGTTGAAATATTTTGTGTTCTAAATGATTTAGCAAATAGTGCAATCTAGTTCAACTAGAAACTTATACATCTAAAAAAAACTAACGTTATTTCCCTTTCCTCTTAGAGAAACCATTATGAAAATCCGATCTTATAATCAATAGATTGTTGTTTTGTGTTTCCTAAGGATTTGATATCAGGTTTTATGTCTTTCCTATTGACATATAATACCAACCCTAAGCCACAAAGACGCATGATTAGGAAATACATGAATGGACATCCTTAACAGCCAATTACTAATCTGCTAAGTTCATGCTATGTTTATGATACAAGGTGTTCAAGATCCAAAAACATAGATTCAAATAGTGCAATCTAGTTCAACTAGAAACTTATACATCTAAAAAATCCAATGTTATTTCCCTTTCCTCTTAGAGAAACCAATATGAAAATCCGATCTTATAATCAAAAGATTGTAGTTTTTTGTTTCCTAAAGATTTGATATCAGGTTTTATCTGTCTTTCCTATTAGACATATAATACCAACCCTAAGCCACAATGGCGCATGCTTAGGAAATACATGAATGGACATCCTTATCAGGCAGTTACTAATCTGCTAAGTTCATGCTATGTTTATGATACAAAGTGTTCAAGATCTAAAAACATGGATTCAAACAAGACGCAACCTAGGACTACTTTGTATTTTGATTATTGTCAGCAAGTTGGGTCCAAGATGTATCTGAGATTCTCTCGGATGCGGGTGGCTTTAACGGTGACACGATAGGAGGCTCATACATGAGCCATTTGGGTGCCTCCTCATCCGACTCTCATGCGAATTAAATTCGAGCTTTTGTCGAGGCCTGAGGCATTCAATGCCCTGGCTCTTCGTTTATGGAAGCAGACCAATCTAGGTACGATGGCAACCTGGTGATTAAACAGCATGAATTTGGAAATTTTGGTTCAAAGCAACCCGCCTTTCTGTCTTTGCATTCTCCGAGCTCAGGATGGAATTTGCAAGCAGCCTCAAAGTCCAAAGCTTTTCTGTCTAAACTCCACAGATTCGATCTCCCCAGGAGAGTATTTGGTGTGTTGGGTTTGCAGCTTGGATAACTCTCCAGCCGGGTGAGTTCTCTTGGCTCTTTGCCCCTGGTTCATCCTCACTGCTGGTAGATTCAGTCTTCTGGTGAAACACAAAGTTATTTTCCAGTTCCCACTCAGACGGGACTTGAGTTTCAGTATGCCCAGAAGGCTCAGGGTAATGCCTCGACGAGGCAGGGGAGGCAGAGCTCCCCCCCATAAGTTCCAATTTTCAACCTTTATCCCAGAAGGATATGCCAATTCAGTCCCTGATCAATTATGACAGATGCTAGACGCTTGGGAAGAGGAAATGGTGGGGACCCATCCAGCCACCCAACGAACTCGGGAGCTCCAGCGGAGCTATTGGGCTATACAAAATTTGCTTGCTCAGATGATAATGCGGCTCCCTGGAGTTATGGGGCATGCTGGCTCTTCCCCCATGCACTCTTCTTCCTCCCATTCCTCCTCCTCTAGCAATTCTCCGCATGGTTCTCAGCATGGCTCTGAGCCTCCCAATCAATCTGGCCACCAGCGCACCGATGAGCAGCAGCATAATCAAGAAGAGGAACCTGAGACCGTCCCTCCTAGGAAGCAGGTGGCAAGAAAAGACCGGCCCTCCACTTCCTCTTTCATCAAGCACTCAGGGCTTCCAACAAAGACAGCACCTTCTAGCTCCTCCAGTGAAAGCAGCTATGGATGCCCAATCATTGAAGAGATCCCACCAGGAGGGCCCCCTGGTGTTCAGGGCAAGCTTAGCTAGTACTCTTGATATTGTTCCTTAGTTTTGGTTCAGTTCTTCTTTATGTTTCGGTGTCAAACTTGACAATCTATATGTTCTCCTCGAGATACTGTAGACCTGGTTTCCCCATAGAGGGAAGGTCAGTAAATCTGAAATTTTCAGCCTGGTTTCCCATCATGGGCAGGCTCTTGTTTTTTGAGTACCTACTGCCAAGCTCAGAGAGAGGCTTCCTCAGACCTCTCTGGGTTGGCTAGTCTTCTTGCCTGTACTTTTTTGTATATATTAATAGAATAGTTTGTCTGAATTTACAAAAAAAAAAAAGATGTATCCGAGATTCCAAGGTAGTCACAAACACAAATCCTCACYGAGAACTTTTAAAAGTACAAAAAGTAAAAAAYCAGTGGAACTTTTTTGAACCCTAAAACAAGAGAATAATATCCAGTGTTAAATGCTATTTTATTCTTTATTTAAAAGCATTTGATCAATCATTTTAGTTTATTAAAAATTTTAATCAAACTTGGTTTATGAAAAATTTTAGTGCAACAGTTCTCAACACTTAAGCAGTCGATGTTGGTCTTACTCAGAACAGTGATATAATGATGGCATGAAATGTGAACAACAAGAAGCCGATATTTGCCCAGAAATAGAATCAAAGAAACTTAATGGCCTATTGTTCCATTGTTGATACCATCTTTTATACCTATCACTGACATTGTTACATGATACCTATCAGTAGACCCTTTTTTCTCAACAACAGATATATAGACCAAATGAAGTCTTCCATGTTTATTAAGTCTTCCAATGCAGTTTCCTTGCTGCAAACATTGGGAGGAAAGAATAGCTTCGGTATAAAATTCAGTCATATATATACCTTTTCACGCTCAGATAGCTTGTCCAAGTGCATACAAGAAACTTTTGCGTCATGTTTCTGGCTCTCTTTTCTCTCTGTCCTGGACCTAATCAGATTCAGATCATGGCTCCCATCTACTTGATTGTCACAGTACTGGCATCTGCTTGGGGCTGTTTGAGAACGCCCTAGACCTGCAACAAATTGTGGTATTAATCAAAACCCTTAAATAAAAAATTCATTATATTACAAGAAAACAAATTACATTGGTTGCAGTGCTTTTATATGTCCTTTCAAATGAACCACGACACTCTTATATATTTATATTTGGCAATCTTCACCATAAGAATTCAAAAACATTTTTAGTTGCATTAGGCCTACTCACATTAATGATAAAGTTTCAAATCCATCGAGTTTCCCACTAAATCTATTATTACCCAATAATGGTATCTTATACCTGCAACCCAATCACCAATGCTGCTTAAAAGCAATACAATATAAACTTGCATGATGTCTTCCTGATATAATATGTGTAATATTAGCCTCAACCGAACTGTCAACAATGTTCCAAGTTCCACAATACATTTTAGAATTGGCATTAGTCATCATGAATTCCAAAAGGCATGACCTCAAGGGTTACATTCAGCCTAATATATAGCATAACAGAAACATGTGATGGTAGACAACATAGAAATTGAAGCTTCGAATAATAGTATCCTTGTCTCTTTGTAATGTACTTAACCTGCAATATTAGCAGAACATGAACAAGTTCAAAGAAATTAAATGTAGAAAAGTAAATACAAGTGCAAATAAGATTAAACCTGCAGAATTATAACCCTTGTATTGAAGATCTCCAAAAGAGTGAGCAATGTCCATGGGCCTCTTCAAAGGTGCAACCTCATATGAGCAGAGCTCCAATTACAATAACAACACTTGACAACCATTATATAACCTTCTAGCTCTATATATAGTTTCTTAGTAGCAAAACCCTAACTACTTGTGGTCCCATTATTAATGAGTACCAACCACCTAATGGGCCTTATTTAATAATGACGACCCTTTTACATTAGATAACTACCCACTAACTATCTAATGGGCCTTATTCAAAGATGATGGCCTTGTACAATGATTAACTAACTCCTAAGTATCCCCAAAGTAGGAAGGTTAGGGTAGGACCCTAACCTGCCCTCCCTCTTCAAAAGCAGCATTGTCCTCAAGGCTGGAGATGTGGAAACTGGTGTAGAATTGCAGTTGGTTACCAAGTGGCATCTTCTAGCTACATATCGTTCCACTAGATCAAGACTTCTTTGATTGTGTGTTGGTGTAGTTGATGTTATATGGAAGCTATAACTACTTCCAGCTACAGCCAATGGATCCTTCTTCATCCAATTCAAGAAGACTAGTTTGGACTCTACAATGTTGTCCCATGATTAGCTTCAAACAATACACATGAAAGACTTGATGGATATTGGAGTGGGTGGGAAGAGCCAATTTGTAAGCAACTTGTCCAATATGTTGGAGAATCTTATAAGGTCCATAGAACTTTGGTGCTAATTTTCGGTGGCCTTTGTCTTTCAGAGAGGTCTACTTATAGGGTTGAATATGGAGAAGCATCTAATCCCCTTCAACAAAAGAGCATTTAGAGCAATGTTGATCAGCCTGTTGCTTCATTCGATTTTGAGCCAAGACCAAATTGTCCTTTAGTATGCAGAGAATGGCCTCTCTAGTGCTAAGCATGCAATCCACTTCAAGAACCTTTCAGGTGCCCATTAAATAGGAAGCCATTGAAGGAGGCTTTTGACCATAGACAACTTCATATGGTGACATTTTTGTAGCACTATGATAAGTAGTATTGTACCACCATTCTACAAGAGGTGGCCACTTCACCCATTGATATTGTTTGTCAAACATAGAGCATCTCAAATAGGTTTCCAAGCACTTGTTGACCACTTTTGTTTGACCATCAGTCTGGAGGTGATAAGTTGTGCTCATTTTCAATTGAGTACCCTATGGATTAAATAGCTCCTGCCAGAATTCGCTAGTGAATGTGGGATAAAAATGTGACTAAATGGAGGTGGGCATGCCATGTAACTTAAAGATCTAATCCATGAACACTTGGGCTACTATGGAGTATGGAGGGTGTGAAGGGGTGAGGTAGAGAAAAAAAAAAATGGGCATATTTGGAGAGGCAGTCAATGACCACCATGATAACCAATTTGGTGCCAAATTTTGTAAGGCCCACAATTAAATCCATGGAAATATCAATCCAAATAGTGGTTGGTATCGATAGTGGTTGTAATGCCCCCAAAGTCTTTACCATCTCACCCTTGTTGTTAGGATATTTAGACACTTAGGAGTTAGTTAAGGTCAACTTGGTGTAATGTGTCATTAGATAAAAGTGTGTTTCTTAGTGTGTTTCTTTAGTATGCATTTGTAGTTAGGAAATCCGATGGTCAAAATATGTTTCCGACATAGAGTGATCCGACAGTTTGTATTCTCCTCGATCTTAACGGCTACATTGATCCGTGGCTTGACACCCGATTGGCCCATGATCTCTATTTAAAGAGCATGGAGGGTCATTTATCGATGATCAATTGTGAGAAACTCTCTTGTAAATATCTCTACAATATTTTCTTTTGCATTAATAAATTGCTAAAAGTGGCCACGTTGGCTAGGGCCGTGGATGTTTCCCCGTTAGGGTTTTACCACGTCAAAATATCGATGTGTTGATCTTTGATATGGTTGTGTGAGTGGTTACTAAAGGTGTTCGTCCTATGTTGGAATACCTGTGTTGTCGAACATGGTATCAGAGCGCATTTGAAGACCCACTCCCATTGTAGAGTGAGATCATGAAGCCATGTTTGTTGCATCTCTGGTTTCTACCATTTTCGTACATTTCTGGGCTAAGAGGACTATTCCATTGCGTCAGGAGCGCTTGTTTCAATGAGGAATATTTTTCGTTTCCCTCGAAAAGGTTTTTGTTTTCCCGAGATACGGCCATTTACGTCAAATCCGAAGGTATAAAGCTCGAATACACCCTTTTTTAAATTTTTGCAAACATAAATTTCGGTTTTATTTCAGTTTCTGTTTTTTTCTCGGTTGCTACTCTTTTCGATCTGTGTATGCTCTTTGCCCTGCGCCTTGTGCGATCTTGGCATATCAGAAATAAAGAGGAAAGGGTTTTCATGTCTGTGTATGCTCTTTGACGTGCACTCTGTGCGATCTCGGCAAATCAGAAGCAGAGGGAAAAGTTGCATTTTTCGGGTAAGCTAACGAGATCTAACCCTTGTTGTCATCGAGACATGAAATTTTTTTCTTGTGTGAAAAGAGTTTTTTATGAGCACGCTCTCCAAGGTCGTCTTCCACAACAACAACAACTAAAATCCCCATTCTAAACAACATAATATGTTTTGCACTAACTCACTTGGTTAAAAGTTGTTTTATTAAGTAAGAGGTCTTAAGTTCAAGTCTTTTTTTTGTTACTTTTTTTTTAAAAAGTTCATGCATCCATTGTAAAGTGTATTTCACTTAATTTATAAAAGGGAATTACTATAAGTAGCTTTAATATTTTATTTTAAGTTATTTATTTTGCATGCAACTTTCATTTATGAAGTAACTTCATTGGAAAGTGATCCCTGCTTATTCTATAAAAGTGGGTCACTTTATAAGCAACTTATTTGTAAAAGTGAGGCTATTATGAGGAGTGTCACCATGTGGACCAACTTCTACTTGCAACATGGCTCTTTTGTTATAGTTTATGTCTTTTTTCAAAAGGGCATAACTTTAACATCCGAAGTCTATTTTCGATGCCGTTTTTTTAAACGGCCTATTTTTTTTAAATCTTTCCATCCATACCATCAGTTTCAAATTTTCCTGCATATTTTAATATGGCATCTCCCAGTGATCTTTTGCTTACCAGTACCAACTAATTCTCACGGATATCCCATATGGAGGATGTATTAAGAAGTCAAGGACTATACCGGATTACCATGGGAAAAGAACTAGAACCCACTGATGCTGAAAAGAAAGTCAAATGGAACAATAAGAATGACGAAGCACGTGAACTGATCAGAATGTCCATCTCTCTTGATTTAAGGTTTCACCTTCAAGGAATTGATGACTGATGATGCTTCAAGCTTGGGCAAATATTGAAATTGTTTTTGGTAAACAAAATATTATTCGAGCCCACCAGTTGGAGAATCAGTTAATGATCTTAAGTCCAAATGATTTTCCTCGCATTGAAGATTACTTATCTAAGTTCAAAACACTTAAGACTCTTATGTATAGAATGCAAAATAGATCTGCTGGAAGATCGATGCATATATGTCATTCTTGCTAAGATTGGTAGTGCATATTCTGTTTTTGTATCTACCTTTTATGCCACCAGAGAAACTTTAGGGAGTGCTTATAAAAAACCTTCTCTTGAGTCCTTTTGTGACGCTCTGATTCGAGAGCGAGATAAGCTTTTGTAACTTGGATTGATTAACAATTTAGGTACCTTCAACAAAGCCTTAGTAGTCCACCAGAAAGATAAATCCAAGAATCCCAAGAAGCAACATCCTCGCCACAACAACAAGCAAAACAAGGGTCTTGAACCCTCTCAGTCAGCTTCCGCTCCTAATGGTGACAACGGAGCAATATTTGAAAGTAAGAAGACTAGTGGCAAACATTGCAACTTTTATGGGAAAGATGGTCATGAGGAGTCCAAATGTTTTAAGAAGATGACAGCTTTAGAAGCAGCAATGAAGAAGCACAAAATCAGTATTGATTCTACTTCTTCTTCTCATGGACATGCACTCTCTACTTCTGGTTTCTCCTTCAATACAACTTCTACTTCTTCTTCTGATGAGCTTATTAATTTTGAAGCATCTTATCATATGGCTAAGGATAAAGCCATATTTTCTGCTCTAAATGAATGTAACACCAAGAAAATATTTGTCGGCTATGAATCATGATATATCTCTTAGTGTTGTAGAGTCTGGAACAATTTAGGTAGATGATGGTCATTTCAATGATGTATTATGTGTTCCAAGTCTTTCCTGCAACCTTCTATCGGTATATCAAATCACTCATTCATGTGAAAGTAAAACCGTAGAGTTTTTACCTCACCAAGTTGTAATCAAGGATCTAACAGATCCTAAGCATATTCTCACAACTAGAATTGTTGATGATATTACCAGGTTGTGCAAGTTTGACAACTTTGGGTCATCATCTTTTCCATCTGTTTTTGTTGCTCATAGCGATGACTTGAGCAAACTTTGGCATGAGTGGTTTGGTCATCTAAACTATCGCTCATTGCAGCAACTTGTAATCAACAAATGGTGATTGGTCTTCCTCTTGTTTCTTGCAGAGATGGTGTTTGTGTCGGTTGTGTTCTCAGCAAACATCATAGAGATAGTTTTGACAAACGTGCCTCTTGGCACGCCTCAGCCCCATTGCAGCTTGTCCGCAATGACTTGTGTAGTCCACTTTCTTCTCCTTTTTCTGAGTACAAGTATTTCTTAACTTTCATTGATGACTTTTCCAGACACATTTGGGTTTACTTCTAAAAACTTAAGAGCAAAGTTTTTGACAAGTTCTTGGCCTACAAGACCCTTGTAGAAAAGCAATTTGGACATCAACTTCAAAGGTTAAGAACAAAGAATGGAGGCGAATATGTGAACAATCAATTTACAAGTTACTGCACTGCACAAGGCATCCAAATGCAACACATTGTTCCATATACACCACAGCAAAATGGTGTTGTTGAGAGAAAGAATCACACATTAAAAGAAATGGTTAATTGTATGATCCAATCTAAGTGATTAAGTCTAAAGTATTGGGCAGAAGCCATTAACTGTGCAAATTACATAGTAAATCGCACTCCCACAAAGGCTCTTAAAAATATAACATCGAAAGAAGCATGGAACAAAATTAAGCCAGATGTAAGTCACTTCCATGTGTTTGGCAATGTAGCATGGGCTCACATTCCTGATGAGAAAAGGAAAGCATTGCAACCTAAAAGTGAGAAGTGTATATTTGTTGGTTATTATGAAGATGTCAAAGGTTACAGACTTCTTCAACCCCATTGTAATGAAATTATTATTAGAAGAGATGTTAAATTTGATGAAAATCTCTTGGTTGGCGATCCTAATTCGGC
>JASDQU010502919.1:21132-31298 GCA_032191745.1 Picea mariana | reverse complement strand
AAATTACCTTTTAGCTCTCAATCCTTTTGCCTTCCCAAACCCCAGGTCACCGGGGACGTCTCCCCTGGGCCTTACCTCCCTAAACAAAAAGAACCTTCCCATTGAGGTGACAATGGTGGGATTGGTTCAGTTACGCCAGTTTGACATCCTTTCATTCATCCTTTACCCTAACTACAAACTGTGCGATAACAGGACCCATTTCCCTTGGCAATCTGAGGGTGGAAGGTCAATCGCACACTGAAACAAGGTCCTGAGAACCGTACTCCCAAGTACGTGTATGCATTGGTGATCTCAATCTCCTCCCCTCTAAAGAAGAAATGAAGGTCCACGGACTTCTTCAACCTATTGAAGATCATAACCTTGGTTTTACACAGGTTGACCATCAACTGCCAAAGGTCGCAGAAGAGAGCTAGGGCATCTAATTGTCTCTGTAATCCCTTTGAAGACAAGACTAGGAAGACCACATCATCAGCAAAAAGTAAGATGGATATCAGAACCTGGTGGAAGAGACACTCGTCACTGTATTGGATATGCTCATGGAGAAAGGCCTCTAGCTCATCGATATAAATCCCAAACAATGTGGGGGACAGGGGGCAACCTTGTTTAACTCCAATGGTACTCCTAATGAAATCTAACATCCCATGAATTGTGCGGAGACGACCAAGGACCGACTCATAGAGGCGCATGATGGCAATCAATAGGGTATGGGAGATGCCAATGTCTCTAAGCATCTGGAACAGGGCTTCTCTCCAGACAAAGTCGAAAGCCTTCTGAAAATCTATGAAGCAGCAATAGACTTTCGAAGACCAATGTCGTGCCTCCTCAATGATGGCCCGAAGGGTAAAGATGTGAACAATGGTCTAATGATCGGGCCAGAATCTTGCCTATCCCCTAGCTTTGAGGTGTCTACACTCAAGCTCACTAGAGAGCTTTATATGGAGAGTCGTAGCATAGAGCTTCGAGAATGTATGGCCCACCATGATTGTCCTGTAATTGTTGGGATCCAAGTTGGGGCCCGATTTGTGTATCGGGTGAATGATGTGGTGTGACCAAGCCAAGGGAAAACTTGTACGAACAACATGGTTGAAGAGATCAACCAAGTGAGAGACCAAAGCACGAAGACCATGCTTAAAAAGCTCTGCCTAAAAACCCTCCTCATTTGCTGCTTTGTTGTTGTTCATCACCCAACGGCCTCTCCGATGTCCATGTCTGAGAATAAGAGGGATGTTGCATTATGACTTGTGACCTAATTTCCTCCTTAAGACTATTGATGAAGCATTCTTTAAAAAAGGAATCAATCAAGCCCTCTGTGTAGACTTCCAATTTCTCAAAAGCCATCCTCTATGCAAATTACCAATTGCTCAAAAGCCATTATAAAATCTTCTACTATGCCTATTTGGCACAACTTTGTTAATCTACCCAAGTAGTGGTGGTCTCTATCAAAATGAGCATATATGGCTCTCTCAAACTGGCTCTGGGCAATGTAACTTCCATAGGATTTCTTAAGCCATTGCTACAATGTAATCTTTCTGAACCTGAGTATAATACTCCCACTCTATGTTTCATCGTGTCATCAGTAATTCTATAAAGGGAGAAATAGTGTTCCATCTAGGTAACCCAACGACAAACCCACCAAATTTAATCATATCTACTTTGGGATATATGTGCCACATATTGTGTTGAGCTTATGTGAAGTGTGAACCATGGCTATGCCCTCCACCATTGGAGGAATCACCCCTTTCCAATTGCTCTAGTGACTCCAACTAAATACCTTTGCCTTTGATAAGGAGAGTGAATTGGTTTGTGAGGCCTTGCACATCAGATCAGAGGTTATCAATTGGGACTCTGGCTTAGATTCAAGTTACTTGGGAGGCAATATTGGTTTCAAACTTAACTTCAAGACGGTTGATCTTGTCATCCATAGCGATGAGCTTGGAATTCATGGTTGTGGACCTGGTTTCAAGAAATGCAATCTGCGCCTCACAAGGAGTCTTTTCAGATAGGTCGCCCACAATTGTGTGGTCAAATCCGCTAAAAAACGGTTACTAGAGAGTGGTACCACCATGATCAGCACTACACAAAGAATATTTTGAGATAGTTCTCTCGCAAGAGTGATGTTGAGACCTAGACTCGATGTTGATGGGATCCCCAAATTCTTGGGAGTCCATGTTATGTAGGAATTTTGTGGCATATGTTGCAAAGGGTGGGGTTTGCAGGGTCCTAAGGACAAAGGAGTGTCAAGTACTATAACTCTCTAATATACGTGCAGATTCCAACAATAGTACTTAGCCCAATCTCTCAGGGCACTCACTAAGGAGGATATATCATACCCTTAGCTGTACTACCCGATTACCAGGTACTAGAGAGTGATACCCCAAAATGTGTTCTTGATGTACTACAGCAACAAGACGACCAATAGGGTTGTGCAAGGCTGGTTTCAGGTGCAACTAGAGGGCTTCCTGTATACAAAGGGTACATAGAATACATGTTCGTATATAGGTGTTGTCCAATGAAATACTACTCAAAGGGGTACCAATAGGGGTTACTAGGGTGTCCAACCAAATGACGCCACTTGTATTTCCCGTGTGTATGGTTCCCCAACCATAGGTTTACTCATTGAACAACATATCTTTGTGTTATTATTTAAAGACATCAGAACAAATCTCTAGCCTTAAAATAATCTTCTAAAATCTAGGCGCGTGTGGGCTCAGGGAAGAGCTATGATACCACTTGTAATTTACTTAACCAGCAATATCAGCAGAACCTTAACAAGATTCGAAGAAATTAAATGTGGAAAAGCAAATACAAGTGCAAATAAGATTAAACCTACAAAATTATAACCCTTGTATTGAAGATATCCAAAAGAGTGAGCAATGTTCACATGCCTCTTTGAGGGGCAACCTCATATGAGCAAAGCTCCAATTACAATAACAACACTTGACAACCATTACATAACCTTCTAGCTCTATATATAGTTTCTTGGTAACAAAACCCTAATTACTTATGATCCCATTATTAATGAGTACCAACCATCTGGTGGCCCTTATTTAATAATAATGACCCTTTTACATTAGGTAACTACCCACTAACTATTTAATAGGCCTTATTCCAAGATGATGGCCTCGTACAATGATTAACTAACTCCTAAGTATCCCCAAGGTAGGAAGGTTAGGGTACAACATTAACACCCTTCCATGGATGCAAAAGTAAGGACTTGAAATGAGACAACCCCACAAGTGAGGCTTTATAGTAAGGTAATCCTTTTACTATTACTGGTCCTCAGCATAATCTTGACTCAAACATACAGGCTGCCAAAATAAATAAAGAATTGGTTTTCCAGACTAATTCACCCACACCAGCAAAACCACCATCGCTATAAAGTTGAAAAGCATGAAAAGAGTGGGTCTGAGAAACTTGCAACAGAAAAACAGAGGACTGCACAATTACAACAATCTCAGAAGCTAGGCAAAGGGCAACAAAAATATAACAATTTCAATAAACAGAATTACAATCTCGGAGGCCAAGTAAAGGAAAACAGAACTTTGGCAATCTCGGAAGGTAGGTAACTTACTACAAATAAAAACAAACATTGTATTATCTAAATCATAATATATAATTATAAAAGAAAGGGCATGCAGTCAAACTCTTATGAGTCAAAAATACTCATGTGCCTTATAAACTGAAATTACAAACTCGTCATATCAACTGCTGAAATGAAGGAAACAAAACCAAAACAACACAATGAGAGTGGGGTTGGCCTGTCCTGTGTCAATATGGTGGCTCATCCAAATGATAATCAATTTGATGGACTCAATACACCAAAACAAACCACAAACAAGGAGAAAAGCAGACTTAAGCTGAGAACTCAACTGATTATTTTCCCTCCTCTGCCTTCCAGGGTGAAAGGCGAAGAGTATATAAACAGAAATATGTGAATAGTCATGAAGCATGATTGTTCATGATAACCTTTGGGGCCTGGGCACATGCCCTTTACTAACTTACACCAACTAATCATGGTTGACTAAGATAATCAAGTCATGCAAACACTCATTCCAGGCTACTTTTCCTTGAAGGGGAAGGCAACATGTGAAGACAAAGGCATGAACGCAAAGACGAAGGCGAAAGTAAGACTCTGCCTTCACTATGCAAATCTGCAGGCAATTTCTCGTTATCTTGTATCTCGCCTAAAAGTGTGGTTTCACTATCCAAATATGTTGCTGTGGCTCGAAGTGCTCTTGGCCTCTTGAAAATCTTCTTTTACATGCTTAAAATGATCCTCAAGGCATGTGAAGGCAAACAAAATTGCTCTTGAAATGGTTGTATGATGGACCCTTTTGGGGGCCATCAAGTGCCGACAAAGATAAAACCTGTCAATCTTGCAACCAGCACGAACAAAGCTGGACTTTCGCTGCCTCTAATGTAAGCTCTCTTGAGAAGAATCTGGAGGGTAGATGACCCCATATCCACTCACATTCAAGGAAAGTAAGCCTGTCTAGAAGCTTCAAAGTAATCAATGTTGGTAAATTTTTCTTTGCTTCATTTTTTCCTGTTTTCCCTGACTGGGTAGAAACAATAAAAGCTAATGGCATCTTCAATATGCAAAACTCTGTAAATGCCTTCCTGAAATAAAAGCAGACAACAATCTCCAATATGTGAATAGATGGTAGCTTCATCTGAGTTTGTATTTGACACAGACCACCTTTTTCAGTTCAAATTAGACTGCAGCATGCTAAAATGTCTTCCAGCCTCCCTTGATGACGAATTGATACAAGCTATGTGATAAACATGTGTTTGTTATGAAGGAAAAGTCCACTTGGACGCTTCCCTAGTTGCATGAAAGAGCCTTCACAAGTATCTATGAACTTGAAAGGACAATAAATGAATTTAAATTGCTCAGGAGATCTGTGAGAAGAAGCAGCATGGATCAAGTTGTCCGTTTATAATAGAGAATTCACAGCAACACTCATAAACTGCCAGGACTAACATGCTTAAGAGAAGATTCATAGTTGAAATTACATTTCAAAAGAGACAACTGTACGGTGCCCTAATAGTTGGGCAAACACTCTATGTTTGATTTATCTCATTTCTTTGTAGATGGGTAAACACTCTACGTTTGATTTATCGAATTTTTTTGTAAAACAATGACCTTGCAGGCACTACAATATGCAACCAAATATGATATGTCTAATGACTAAATGCCATATCTTCCAAATTTTAAAGATGAAATCAAAATGTGAATAGTAATCTTTATATATATATGGAATCAACAATAAGAATCACCTTTACGGCTTACAAGAAAAGCTTAATGCATTTATTCCAAATCTATTGCATTTCTACCACCGAACAGTCTCTGAATTTATAATTAATTCATTCATAGCCTAATTGAACCATGAATGGAATCAACAATAAGAATCACCTTTACGGCTTACAAGAAAAGCTTAATGCATTTATTCCAGATCTATTGCATTTCTACCACCGAAGAGTCTCCGAATTTATAATTAATTCATTCATAGCCTAATTGAACCATGAATTAGGGGCACATCCACTACCAAATCTCAGTTTATATTGTACAGGTAGACTTGTAAATTGGTTCCTAAAAAAAGGGACTTTTGTCTTTGAAAGATATTTGCATGCATTACTTTTACACAACTTTCATGTGCATAGATCCTGAGCATGATCTCTGATGATTTCAAATCTCTCGAATGCCTGCCCAAGCACATATGAACACGTGGCACATGTAACTGCATGATGGAACTAAGCATGACGCGATAGTAATATTAATTGCAATATTAGCTTCCTTTCCAAAGATGCCAAAAGAACAAAATGAGTTCCAAGATGAAAACTAGCGTTCTTTCAATTTTAGAAACAAATGACTTTATGAAAGACAGAGTAATCCAAATTTTGGCAAGTCCAGGGTTAATAGAAAATGGAGACAAAATTCTCTCAGACACATCTGCTACAAACGAGATTGTATTAAATCTTATTCCCTGCTAATAAGTATTATTGTATTTCCCAGTTGAAAAGAGATGCTTAATGATAACCGTTACTAGTACAGACTAGAAAATTGGCTGTGCAGAACAAGGTGGATTTCTAAAAGTAATCCATGTCATCGGTCACCTACATTTAGAATTTCTTGTTTGGAAGTAATGTTGGAACTTAATCTCTACATGTATAAAGAATATATCTCTTTCAGTCAATAACGCAATTATGTCACTTATACTCCGTATCTTCACTGATTGTTTTTTTCTATACAAATTCAAATGCCAGTAAAAACACTGACCATGAAGATTTCCGAAGGCAGAGATTACAAACCTTGAGAGGAAGAAAAGCTTGAGCATGACAGACGCTGGTTTTCCAAGGCAGATAATTCCAGATTTGATTCTGTGAAGGAAGGAGCTAACGATTCATCAGTTAGAACATGTGCAAATCCTGATCCACTAGGTTCAGCAGAAACTACGACTGCCTTCCCGGTATCTTTTGAATTATCTACAGTCGAATCACTTTTTGTGCTCCCAGCCATGACTGTGTTACTCCCTGAATCATTCCCAGAACTGTTCCCATGTTGAAGAATTACCATGTCATCTGATACAGAGTTTACATATAAATCTGTATTCTGCCAATCCTGTCTCTGAGCCCATGAATTGGTTTTGATGTGACCCTCTTCAACTGCCAGACTGCCTCTCGGAAGCTTGTTTGAGCTTAAGTCAACAGAGCTCTTAACTTCCCCGCAAATACCTAATCTAACCACTCCGTTGCCGTGCTCTTTGGCACTTAAAATTTTACTTTCCATGATGATTCCCAAGACATTACGACGCTTAGCAGAATACGTCTTTCAGTCTGTATCGGTTGCAAAGTATCTCTCGGTCATTTCCTTCGTTCCCAAGGAAACGAAGAGGGCTGCCACCGAACTGCAAAGCAAGCAGCATCATAGTAACCAATGGTTAAGCGATAATAAATGGTCACAACTCATAAACAGAAATTAGAAAAAAGAGTGCCAACTGTCAAAATATAAAAAAAAACCTCAATCGCGATGGCTATTAAGAATATAAAGAAGATGCCAGAGGAGTTTCTATTCGGGTTTGCCGGGCATTCCAGCCGGTGCACTAGAATCGATTTACCCTTTGGACACCCATCCGACGGTCTCTCGTCTCGTGCGCCGTTTGACTAGCCCAACCAAATTTTAAAAGAGAGAGTTCGCCTACCAGTCAACTGAACAGTGACTCGCCCGAAAGCGTATGCTGCTTCACATTTCTTTTTTGTTGACGTGTCCCTAAGTTGGATTGTGAGGTAAACCTAAATCGTTTATTTTTAAAGGTTTTCAAACAAGTCGCGGCTCACAAGAATGAAAATAAAACGAAAAACTGAATAAGCACTTTGAATTTAAACTTCCAGGTATACAGTGCACGAAACTCTTAGACGTAAGAAAGACAATAAGCTTTTCGATATGCACATAATGAAGCGCGCAACTGGATTTTCAGGGGAAGTAAGACCTGGAAGCTCACAATTTACATTCGTAGGTTGTAACGAAACAGTAATGAAGGTTCTAGGTGCGGGAATCCAACCTCCCAGCTTAAATTACGGAGGAAATCCAGATTCTAACCCCGCGAAGAATAGGAATTGTTACTGTTAGAGCTTCAGAAGGGGAAAGAATCTAAAATCCAGGAATTAAACCGCTGACTTTAACTTTCTGAAGAAATCAAAACTATGCAGGAAAGAAGATGAGGATTGCAACATATAGGCCATAGCATTTCCTGACAATATTTAAATTCCAACTAAATTATCTACAAGATTCCAAAAATCCAACTATTTAACTCAATTTTACAGAATTGAATCCGAGGGAACCCCGTGAAAGCTCAAAATTTCAACTTGGAAGCCACAAGACAAAACAGTGCTATAAAGATTAGGAAACTAGGTTCATTGAAGCTGAGTTACAAGTAAAGCAGCCGGAGCCTTGGAACCTCAAATTGCAGGTTAGAAATCATAAAATGCGCAATACTTCTTAGAAATTTACAGAACAAAAAGAACCGAGGAAAGCAAAATCCAACCAGGACCTTCAGAACCTTATATTTTCCATCTAATAGGCCTTTAAAACTCGAATCTTCGGCATGTAGGTCATCAAAAGCGGCAATAACTTCCAGCTTTAGATAGTAAGCAACCAAACAAGAATGTGCCGGATAACCTCTTAAAACGTCTTAAGTCAATAGAGACTCTAAAGTATAAAAATAACTTCAAATTTAAGCTACCAAACGGAACCAGCGAACTTGACTACCCGCAGAAAACTAACCTACGCGCAATCAAGTCGTAAATTTTAAAAGCCGGCGTCCAAACTCCGGCGAAGATTGAATTAAGGCAAACAGTATGATCGGTGGCAGAGAAGTACATTGGGTAAAAGTCAATCCCCCTTCCGATTATTAAGATAGCATAAAGATATTCGAAAAGAGCTGCGTTCTGAATGCACATTGCTGTATATTGAAGAAATCCATTAAAGAATCGGCGATGCCGCCATTCCTGTGACAAGCCGGCGTGGATGAAGGTTTTCCTCCGCGTCTTTGCCTACAAGCTATTGTCTTATTTTAGAGTAATGCATTATGCATCCAATTACCAAACTTCAGTCGGTTAAATCGAATAAAGAATAGCACGGCGCTGACCTTGAATTAAGGGGAAATCGAGCTCGACCAACTACTTGGAGAAGAGGAGAAGCCTGCTGCCATGTACTCAGCTACATGGCCAGCTTAGAACCCCACACCCTGACATTTTTTTAATTTACTCGGTGTATTACAACCCCTTGCTGAGCTGGGCGATCCTCAAAATTTCGGTCTTATTGTGGGTTTTCTTGTTTGCTTTGATGAAATGTACATTTTCACTCCAAAGGAGGGCATTTGATTTCAACCATAGTTGTTGAACCAGCATGGAAGAAATTCCCACGCATACAAAGATTGTACGCATCATTGTTGACTATTTTTTTATTTTTTTTCATTTGGTTTTTGTCATTACCTTCCAAATATCTTTCCCCTGTTAAAGTGATTTGAATGGTATAATCTATCATTTACGGGTGTTTTTAATCTAGATATATTAAGTATTCGAAATTAAGGAGTAAATTTATAAGTGTTTATAAAATATAGGTTAAGATGGAATTATATAGAGTATTTTATATTGAAAAGGTTATTTCTACGACGACACCAAAATTGGACTGTTAGGGTTTGAAGCAACTACAAGTTAGGGTTTGGCAATAGTGGCCATAGCAGAGGACAACATGAGCACCAAAGGGGGTAAGGGAACCCCCTCATACAAACAAGTAGTGGTGGACAGCGAGAAAGGGCCAAGAGGCATAGGTTTCAAGGCACCAATGACAGGCACCTCGAGATCAGACCCAGAAAAAAGGTCAGGAAAGGAACCAGGGCAAAAGTGAGTGCATGGGGGAAGAAGTCAAAGAAACCCAAAGTGAGGCGCAAGACACAGCGAAGCCAAACGAGCCAGAAGGGCGCAACCCATGTAAACCCAAAACAGTAATGATACCCAAGGTGATACTGGAGGACCCACAAACACAACTCTACAAGGACCAGATGAAGACGCATGTGCTAATCTGCAAGTTTATGGGTTTGTGGCCCACAGAAAGAACGTTGTGCAATTGGATTAAATATCATTGAAAGCCAAGCGGAGAAGTGGAGCTCCACCTGGGCTCGAAAGGCTTCTTTACAACAGTATTCATGAACCTGGAAGACAGGGACAGAGTCTTTAAGGGGGGGCCATACTTCCACGCCTCAACAGGACTGTACATGCAACCATGGAAGGAAAATTTCTCCCCAGAAAAAGAAACTTTCAAAAAGGTGTTGGTCTGGCTGAAATTTTATTCCTTACCATTAGACTACTGGTTGCCCTCTACTTTCGAAGCAATAGGAAACAAATTGGGGAAATATGTGAAGACTTCAGAAGCTATCCTAAAAGGGAGATATACATCTTACGCAAGAATCTGCATAGAGATGGATGTGTCGGGAGCACTCCCAGAAGCCATAAGTCTGGAATTCAAGGATGAGGAATGGATCCAAAACATGGACTATGAACAGATCCCCTTCAGATGCAGAAGATGTCATGAACATGGACACCTGATCAGAGAATGCCCTCTTAATAAAAAACAGGAAGAGGAAAGCCCCAAACCACAGCAGGAT
>JASDQU010502918.1:26801-52112 GCA_032191745.1 Picea mariana | reverse complement strand
TTCAGGTATTGGGTTGGTACAACAAGCAGTGAGATTAGAGTGTGACAGTTAGAGTGCAATATTCCTGGCAAAGAACCCATCTTATCATTCGAGGACAAAGCATATTGATGTTTAGTATCACTTTGTGAGAGACATGGTTGAGGAAAAGAAGGTGCTACTGGAAAAAATTGACACTTTGAAGAATGTTGCAGATTCATTGACAAAGTCTGTGAGCACAGAAAAGTTCTCCTGGTGTAGAGTAACAATGGGCATTGTTGCCCTGGATTTTTGACTATGTAATCCCCTGGACCCCTGGATGCAAAGAAAACAACAAGTGGGAGAATGTTGGGTATGTGTTATATTCTTTTCATGTGTGTGTGTGTGTGGGCACGTCAGATATGACAACTGTCTCTAACGATCCCTTCACCTAGAGCTCTTCCGTGTGCACTAGGCGCTTTCCTAGGGGGGTCCCAGGGGGGGGCCAGGTATGCCCCCCCCCTGGCTACACGCAACGTTCAGCAACGGGCAGTAGCCTGGTGCAGCGCCCCGAACTTTTTTTTTTGGGGTGGTTTTTTGCTATTTTTAGCGGATTTGTAAATTAATCTCGGATTAAGGGATTAGGGTTTTGGTATCTATGGAATACCTAAAAACATTGTATATATTGTATGGCTAATGGTGAATTTTGATATAATGAAAATAAGAAAGGTTTTCCTGGTTGAGGTTTTCTGGTATAAAATCTCTGCGTACTATGTGTATGAGCCATTGATTAATTTTTGTATTGCTTAAGAATCTATATGCATCGCTTTACTTCGTAGGTTTAAAACTTACACAAACTGCGGAAAGGATGACTCAGGTTGGGTAAAACTTCCCTTGGACAACAGAACGACAGATGATCTGACTCAGGTAGCATGACATTGACATAATTTCATGATGTAGGAGGCAACACAAACTCTACATGTGTTTGGAAGAATAACCAAACAGAGGAGGACATAACTCTATGTAGCAAAAAGAGATTCCTAAGGTCCTATTAAATCCCAAATCTTGATGACAAACGAAAGGGTGTGCTTTGTCCAAGGGTGACTCATTGTGCTGCCAAAAAAATAAAATACTTTTCCCGTCCTCTTTTTGGGGTATATTTGATTTTTTTGTCTTTTTCAATATTTTTAAGAGATTGAAAAAGAATAAAAGAATGTTACGTTACAAAGGAGGAATGATTGTCTCAAAGCATACTAGTTCCATGCACAAGGAACACACTAATTCTCATAGCAAGGAGACATGTGCAGGGAAAGGACACTCGGGAAAATTCCTCCATGGGTGTTTTCCCTTGGTTATGGAAGTACGTGAAGATCAAGGAAGAATGTGAAATGTGTGGAAGACACGGTGACTGTTATTGGGTCGAAGTGAGAAAAAGAGTAGAAAAGATGGAGCGAAGTCTGAGAAAGAAATCCATTGGATGAGGAGATCGAGGACGACATATCATCAAGAAAGAAGGATCATGGACAACTCAGCAAGTGGAAAAATCCACCGTTGGATCCTTTGGAGCACCGCGTGAGAAGGAACGAAAGTCAGGCTGGTGAAGCCCTGAAAACGTGAGCCAAGTTGACCTAAGGTTTTAGACACCTAGGATTTTGTTATTTAGGGTTTTTGGACACCTAGGTTTTGGCCTAAGTATGTCAGTGAGCTATTGTAATATATAAATAGAGGTCTAAAGGTCCTACGACACGTTGTTGGTGTTATGATTATTATTGTTGTATTTGTCGTTGTGTGATTAAGTGAGTAGTAGTATGCAAGGAAGAAGGTCTCAGTATGAGAGCCTTCTGGTATTGTAAGATCTTCAACTCGGTGCGAAGATCAACCCTATAGCTAGGTACGTAGGGAGGGGAGAGAAAGAGAGGAGAAGAAATAAGATTTTCTAGCTAAGAGCATAGATAAGAACTGTATTCTTTACCTTAATATATTATAAGCATAGTTCTGTGGATGTAGCCCTAGAAAGAGGGTGAAAAACATATATTTTGCGATGTGTGTGATTGGTATTCTGTCTCTGTCATTGATATACTGTAATTGCATTATTGTTTTAGATCTGATAAGTAGATGTGCAGAGTATATCCTAGTTGATAAGTGATATACGAATGTTGTGTTGTTCTCGTATTAGATACACATGATATTCCCCTTGGTTGTAGACATCTATGTCCTACAACCCCCTCATAACTACTTCGGGTGAGACTACATTTGCTTCATACGTGTTGTCGAAAGGGCCAGTAGTTAGGGTTTGTTGGTGCACTCTTGGAGCTAAACCCTTGGTCTTCCCCTATGCCAACAAATGGTTTCGTTCCGAGGACATGAATCTTATTAAGGGAATGTCATGGTGGTTTCCATCGAAGACAAAGACTCAAACATGGATAGAGGATCAAGAAAAGGACTTCGTTGAAGCCCAGAACAAGAACCCTAATATTAGTTCAAAGGATTGGTTGGAGAAATGTATCTTTACTATTATACACGAAATTTTATTTGGGGAAATCCATTAGGAGCTGTATGAGTGGCTAGCTAGATTACTAGATACCTAGTTCGAGATATGAGATAGACCTCTTGTGGTTTGGATGTTAGAGCTGATCAAGAAGGTCAAAGGAGTTGATAACATCATATCATGAGCAATAGATCACTGGTTTGATAGCACCATTGGAGGGTACATCACATATTTTGTTGTTAACAAAGTAGAATCATATAGGCAAGCTGAGAGATATTTCTTCAAGGGACCCAAAGGAAAATTTTTACAATTCCCGAAGTTGAGACTCAAGATAATATTGCATGAGAAGAACATCTTGAAGATACAGTAGATTGGTCGGATCTAGAAAGGCTAATGTTCAAGAATTCAGAAAGTGACAGTGACACAGAAGCTAGACATACGCGCAGTGGGAGAGTGTTCGAAGAAGTTCACCTTGCAAACCTATTTAAGAAGAACTATAGGGATGAGGGATTTTACAGTGGAGAAGAGGCAGAAATGAAAGACGAAGAAAATTCAAAACCTGCTAAGGAAAGGAAGGAAAAGATGAAGAGATTCGCCGAGGAGAACCCAAAATCTCAGAAACTGTGTAGACCATCGAAGTAAGTACTATTATCCCTCCTATTGATTCAGTAGTATTAAGAAACTAGAGTAATCCCATTCACTAGAGAATCTAGAGCACTATCAATAATAGTCCACCACATATTCAGTCAGGAACCCTAGGAATATCTATCGCAGATGAGATGAGACTTCCTATCTTTAAGGGATATGGATCTAAAGATCCTGATCAACACTGGTTCCTATGTGAAGCCATATGGAATATTAAAAATGTCACTGACGAAGATGAACCCAGTTTAGTACCACTCTAGGGGATCGCACACTGAGATGATACATGAAGCTTAGCCAAGGAATTGCACACCCTAAGCCACTGAATTAGATTAAGAATTCCTTGATTGCATAGTTCAAGAAATCCAAGTTGGAGTCACAATGTATCACAAAGATGAAAGCGATCAAGCATAAGGTGGCCAAATCTGTTTGGGAATTCGATTAGAGATTCAAAATCTTAACAGGCCGATTGACTTTTCAGATCCCAAATGAATAGAGAAAAGAATGGTTCATTGCTTCACTCTTACCACACATTAGATTTCATTTGATGCAACAGAAGATTGATTCACAGGTTGAGGCATTGGAAATCGCCATGAAGCTAGAATCAACCCCTATGGGAGAATCCATCTTAGGTATGAGTCATATCTTGAGTCAACTAACTAGTTTGTCTTTGCAGGTCGAAGATATGAAGAAAGACACAGGAAAAGATAAAAGAGAAGACATCTGGTGTGTCAGATGCAGATTAGAAGGCCGTGAAAAGGAACATTGTCCCCTATTTAATGAATAATTGGCTTCTGGAGCTCCGATCCCTTTGAAGCAAGTCACCTTACCTTGGTGCGAGGTATGAAGAAACATACATTGCCCTGGTGAGTGCTATTACATGCAAAAGTATGTTCAAACACCTAAAAATTTGTACTGTACATTTTGTAAGTCTGTAGGAAATGATGATAGGGATTGTAGGCGTACGATATCATGCATGAAAGATCAAGAGACATATATAAGATTCAAGGCAAAGTACAACAAGAAGGAAACACTACGCAGTATAACTCCCCTGGGAGAGGAAACTTCAATCCTCGCAGTGGATTCAGAGGAAGAGGAGGAGGAGGAGGAATGGGTCGAGGCCGAGGAAAGATCATATGTTATAACTATGCACAACTAGGACACCTTGCAATGGATTATTAGAACCCTTGTACCACTTGCAGCTACTACAGCTCCTTTGATCATGTTATAGAATATTGTCCTGTGCTGCTAGCTAAGCTTCAGGAAAGATGAGGACCTCGGCAGAACCCGCAAGTGAAATTGATAAATGCTAAGCCTCACGGAGAAGACCATAGATTCATTGTTATAAACATAGGAGGCATTGTTACAGGAGAAAATAGACTGACCCAAGGAAAAATTATTGAAGACTCAGGAATCAGGAAAGATACAGAGAAAACCCAAACATTTGATGCAAAGAAAGAAGGACAAATATTTGAGGAAGCTAGAAAAGAGTTCAAAGGAGACCAAGGCTCTTCATCAAAGAAAAGACCTGAAGTGAGAGAATATGGAATGCCTCTGACATTCGATTATTCTGATTCACCAAAAGAAGGGAAAGAGGTAAGCAAGCTCATGGAATTTGTATATACTTGTATTAAGTTGATTCGAGATGAAAGCGTTGTACGAGAGTTACAAAATTTAATCAAACAATATGAGCTAGTCAAGATAGACCCCTTAATGAATGAGGTAGTACACCAAATTGGTAAGAAGAGAAGGAAAAATAAGGAATTATGCTTGAATGCTCAAATAGGAGAGTATGAGATAGATTATGTAGTCCTCGACTTAGGGTCGGAGGTCAATGTCATGACGAAGTAAACCTGGACACTGATGGGAAAACTGAAGTTGATCTATTCCCCTATCAGGCTTAGAATGGCTAATTAGCAAGTTGTCAACCCATTTGGTAGATTGGAGCATGTCCCTGTGGACATCGATGGAGTAAGAACGTTCACAGATTTTGAGGTAATTGAAATAGTTGATGATTGTTTTCCTTACCCCACAATGTTAGGAATTGATTGGGCCTTCAATAATTCCACTGTGGTTGATTTAAAGAAAACACGTATGACTTTTTCAAGATATGGCCTTAGGGTCATTGCACCTTTAGATCCAGATGAAGGTCAGCGGTACAGAGAACCTATCAGAGAAGAAGACCACACATATGCACTAGAAAATATATAAAAGATAACAGCCAAACAACGGGATTACATCAATCCTACAGCCGCTGGGAACTTAAGTTGGCAAAGTGATAGCACATGTTCATCAGACTCAGAAGAATCACTGGAGGACTGGCAGAATAAGATGTATGAAGTATCTACAAGAAGATGTGTTATATTAACCAGAGAAGTTTGTTGGATTGGGACAAGAGTGAGCAACTTACCCAACTTTGATGGTCTGGATCCTTTAGAAACCTTCTTGTTGGACTTTGAAGAGAGTGTACCAATACAATAGAGATTATTGGCAATGGATGAGGCCCTGAAAGCCACACCAGCAACATGGTGTGAGGCACATAAATATAGCATTACAGACTCGATACAATGTCGTACCCTGATGAAAATGCGATCTCAACACAAGTAGAAGGTTGCGAAGCTCACTATATAGGTCGAAGATGTCCAAAGGACCATGTGCGGATTTGTGAGGAATCCTTAAGAAACATTCCTCAATAACAATGGGTACAAAAATTCATTAACACACTGGACACGATGCCTATCACTATGGATTAGGAAGGTATGACTCAGAATTTGTAACTACCTTCTTATTTGAAAGTCAATTTCCTTCAGTAGATCAAGCACTACAGATTGTAAGACATAAAGTATTTGAAGAGGCATATAGCCTCCCTATGGAGCAATATGAGGACGAATGGACTGTGCCTCTCCAAAAACTGCAAGGTTGTTACAACATCAATGCTGATGAAGATGATGATCCTAGGAAGGTGAACATCGCAGAAACAGAAGGCCAAAGAGATGTAGAAGGACCAGTAGTTGAGCTACAATTTATTGGACAACCGATCAAGATTAAGAAGGTCAATATTGGAATAGAGCAGACACCAAAGTTTGCAAATGTTGGACATTACTGGGATGCTACCACCATTGACAAAATTACAGAGTTACTGCATGAATATCAGGACTTTTTTCCAACCAAGTTCACTGATATGAAGGGAATTAAAGGGCCTATTGGAGAGATGAGGATCCCTTTCAAGCCAGATGCTAGACCAGTCAACAGAGACCCTACAGATTGAACCCTAAATATAAGGAGAAAGTGAAGATTGAGCTCAATAGAATGCTAGAAGCAAGAATCATAGAACCTATCGAAGAGTCAAAGTGGATTATCCCTATGGTGGTACAAGACAATAAGACAAGCAAAATCAAGATCTGCGTAGATCTCAAAAAGCTGAATGATGCCTATTTACATGATCCCTTCCCTATGCCATTCACTAACGAAGTGTTAGATAATGTGGGATGCCAAAAGGTATATTCTTTTACAGATGGATTCTCAGGATACCATTAGATCTAGATTGCCAAGGAAGATCGCCATAAGACCATGTTTGCAACAGAATGGGGATCCTACCAATATATAGTGTTGCCATTTGGATTGAAGAATGTCCCAGCCATCTTTTCCAGGGTGGTGGTCGAAGCATTCAAGGAATTTTTGCATAAATTCCTCGAAGCATATTTTGATGAATGGATTGTTTTCAGTTTATTAAAGAATCATATTGAATCTCTAAGGCTAATGTTGGACAAATGCAAGCAGTGTCAAATTTCTTTACCATTTGGAGTGTTGTTAGGATATATTGTATGTAAGAAGGGATTGCTGGTAGATCCATCTAAAATTTCCATTATTGTTGATCTTCCACCCCCTACTTCAGTCAAACAACTGCAGACTACGTTGGGACACATAGGCTACTACAGGAAGTTCATTAAGGGATATGCTCAGATTACAGTGCCCATGGAGAAGCTGTTGAAGAAGGATTGTCAGTTTAGTTGGACAGAAGAATGCCAGCAGAGCTTCAACACACTGAAACAAAAAATTCTTTTTGCACCCATTCTGATGTTTCTAGATTGGACTAAGGAATTTCATGTGCATGTCGATGCATCTTCCATTGCATTAGTAGCTATGTTAGAATAGCCAGGAATATGAGACATCAACCACCCATTAGCCTTTGCTAGCAGGAAGCTATCAACTACTGAGATCAACTACACCTCCACTGAGCAAGAAGGGTTAGCCATGGTGTATGTGCTATAGAAATTCCACCACTATTTGTTGGGAGGGCACTTTAAAATGTTTACTGATCACTCTGCACTGAAATACCTAGTCAACAAGACATTGTTGGGGGGAAGGATATGCATATGGATTATGCTATTTCAGGAGTATGATTTTGATATCATCGTAAAGGAAGGGAGAATGAACAAGGGTCCTGACCACTTGTCAAGGTTAGAACATAGCGAAGAGCCAACCAATTTGGAGGATACATTGTTGGATGCACAGCTACTGGCCATTAGAAATATCGGTGACCACTTCACAGACATAGTCCAGTTCTTGTCAACAGGAATGGGACCTAGTGACTATACAATTCCCCAGAAGAAACATCTAGTAGTGCACACTGCAGACTTCTCACTTATAGTTGGACAGCTATACAATATGGGACCAGATGAAATACTAAGGAGATGCATTATGGAGACAGAGCGCCCATTGATCCTCACAAAATCTCATGAAGGCATTGCAGGAGCAAATTATGAAGGAAAAGAAACTACGCAAAAGGTTCTTAGAGCTGGCCTTTGGTGCCCTACCTTACACAGAGATGATAAAGACTATTCCAGAGCCTATGATGTATGTCAAAGAGTTGGGAAACCATCCAGAAAAGATGAAATTCCAATGGCACCACAATTGACCCTACAAGCATTTGAGAAATGGGACATTGACTTCGTTGGACCTATAAACCCACCAGGAAAGCATACAGGAGCAAGGTACATAATTACAACAACAAAATAATTGACCAGAAGGGATGAATCAAGAGAAGTTGAGGACTATAGTGCAACTACAACTGCACACTTCATATTTGATGACATGATAACCAGGTTTGGCTGCCCAAAGATCCTTATGAGTGATCAAGGAACACATTTCATCAATAAGACAGTTGAAGCCCTGACTGAGGATTTTGTAGTCCACCATCAGAAGAGAATGCCTTAAGATCCACAAGCAAATGGGACAGTTGAAGCATTCAAAAAGATTTTGGAAACTTCACTAACCAAGATTTGCAGTGTCAACAAGGATGATTCGGATTTAAGAGTACCAATAGTATTATGGGCCTATGGAATCACTTGTAAGAAACTAACAATGCAAACTCCTTTCAAGTTGGTATATGGTCTTGAATTTGTTGTTCCAATGGAATACTTGGTGCTAAGATTAAGAATTGTTGCCTTTACATATATGGACAACCCGGGCATTGTTCAAGAGAAGCTTGCATAGTTGTTTGAACTAGAGGAAGATATATTCATTGCGGGAATCCATTAGCAAGTTTAGAAGGAAAGAGAGAAGGCCTATCATGATAGGCACATCAAGAAAAAGAAATTCAAACAAGGTGTTCTAGTATTGGTATATGACAACAAGTTCATAAATCATCCTCGGAAGTTCAGAACGCATTGTCTAGGGCCATACGAGATCGCTTATGTTACAAAGGGAGGAGTTGTGCAATTGAAGACGTTGAATGGAGAATGGAAGGAAGGTTTCGTGAATGGGAGCCAATTGAAGTTGTAATATGACAACCACCTTCTTCAAAGTTCTCAGTAAAAGAATGAAGAAATGGGTCTAGGTACTAGGTGCAGTTGAAACTGGGTACCCGACACAGAAAAGACAGTCTGCACAAGGAGGAAAATGAGGCATAGAGCAGAAAGTAGAGGTTGCACTGTGTAGTCTGAAATCGAAGTAAAACACAAAGTTGAGATCTGAAGTACCTCAGGACAAGTCACAGGTGAGTGTTGAGGGCCTGTTGCCCCTTGGTTATGGAACTATGCAAAGATCAAGGAAGAAAAGGAAGAATGTGAACTGCACTGAAGACACAGTGACTGTTATTGGGTCAAAGTGAGCACAAGAGAAGAAAAGATGGAGCGAAGTCCGAGAAAGCAATTCATTCAATGAGGAGATCGAGGACAATAGATCAACAAGAAAGAAGGACCATGGGCAACTCAGCAAGTGAAAAAAGCCACCATTGGATGCCTTGGAAGGAAGGAAAGTTAGGTTGGCTAAGCCCTAAAAACATAGGCCAAGTTGACCTAGGTTTTTAGACACCTAGGGTTTGGGTATTTAGGGTTTTTAGACACCTAGGTTTTTTCCTAAGGATGTCAGTGAGCTATTGTAATATATAAATAGAGGTCTAAAGGACCTGGGATGGGTTTTTTGTGTTATGATTATTATTGTTGTCTTTGTCATTGTGTGATTAAGTGAGTAGTAGTGTGCGAGGAATAAGGGATGAGTAAGAGAGCCTTCTAGTATTGTAAGATCTTCAACTGGGTGCGAAGATCAGCCCTGTAGCTGGGTGTGCAGGGAGGGGAGAGAAGGAGAGGAGAAGAAAGAAGATCTGCTAGCTAAGAGCGCAGATAAGAACTGTAAGTTTTACCTTAATATATTATAAGCATAGTTCTGTGGATGTATCCCTAGAGAGAGGGTGAACCACTTATATTTTGCATTGTGTGTGATTGTTATTCTATCTCTGTCATTGATATATTGTAATTGCATTACTTTTTTAGATCTGATAAGTAGATGTGCAGAGTAGATCCTAGCTAATAAGTGATATACGAATGTTGTGATGTTCTTGTATTAAATCCACTTGATATTTCCCTTGGTTGTAGACATCTCTGTCCTGCAACCCCCTCATAACTACTTCAAGTGAGACTACATCTGCTTCGTAGGTGTTGCCGAAAAGGCCATTAGTTAGGGCTTGTTGGTATGCTCTTGGAGTTGAACCCTGGGTTTTCCCCTGTTCCAACAATGGATCAAGGTGTCAAGTCACAGAGGCAAAGTGCTACAATAGTTTGTGTATAAGACATGCTTCAAAGGTTTAGTTCAAAGAAACATGGAGTTGGAATTAGGACAAAAATGCATATATGCAAGTGCGATTAGAAGGAGATGATGAAACCCCCTTCAATGTATTTTTCATGAGCCCAGAGAAGGTAAGCTCGGTGGTTTTTCATTTTTGGAGAGTCTGAAAAAGAAAAAAAAAAGACTCCACTGGGGTACCTTTTTCGAACGTAGTCTAGTCGGTTCAGAAAAGGGATAAACTAGCACCGAAAAGACGTCTATTCAAAACCATTTTAATGAGTGTGACAAAGACAAGATCACTCGACAATATTTTTCAATTTTAAGGAGTATGAAAAGAGCTTAACTATGGACTCACAAACTTTTTCTAGATTTAGTCTCCTTAGCTCAAAAATGTATAAAATCTACTTAGGATAACTCTCCTGGCGAGATGAATCTCCCGAGGTGTACATTTTTCCTCCTTAATCTACAGGCTAGAAAAAAGGGTAAACTCATGCCAGTAGATGTTTTTCTGAACCAATTTTAATGAGTGTGAAAGAATAAGGTCACTCGACGATCTTTTCAATTTTAAGGAGTCTAAAAAGAGCTTAACTATGGACTCTGTAGGGGATGTTCTTCTAGACCAGTTTAATGAGTGTGAAGGAACAAGGTCACTCGAAAATATTTTCAATTTTAGGGAGTTTGAAAATAGCTTAACTATGGACTCTGTGGGGGTTCCTTTTTCGTAAATTTAGTCCCTCGGGCTTGAAAAAGGGTTAAACTTATACCTAAGAATACTCTTCTAGCGAACCAGGGTTCCTAGAGTATACCTTTGTTCATATAATTTACCATTCGTACCGAAAAAGGGGTAAACTACTGTTGGACAGACATGCCTTCAAATTTTAATTTGTCGAGCGTGAAGGACAACAAGATCGCTCAGTAATATTTTCATGTTTAGAGAGTCTGAAAAGGGATTAAAGAAGGCTCTAGGGGGCTATGAATCATGTATGAAATTGGCTTAGGTAGATCCCACTACTAGGCTCAGACCAAGAGTCTCTTCGATGGTCAACTTGGAAAGTCTCCCAAAAGGGAATGAAATAAGTCCTCCCATGGTATAGAAAACCATAGTCATGGCTTCAAGGATAGCCTCATTTGAAGGCAATTAAAAATATGAGAAATCACGCAAACAAGGGTCGATAGTCCCAAAGGATTAAGTAAACTGACCATATTCCATATGACGATGGAGGCTCTGTCCAGGACTGAAAGATTCTATCAACGAATAATCACAAGCAGAAGGTCTTCAAGATCTACAATCAACGATATCAGACTCAGAAGGAGACTCAATATCACTTGGACCTAGAGGGGGAAGCAAGGGCTTCCATGCCTCCATTGGATAAACCAATGGATCAATTTATGATACCAAGTATCGAGAAGGAAAACATGATTTCATAGGTACCTTCTCAGACGAAATTGAACACCGTGGATAAGACGCCACATAATTAACCCATGGCGGGGTAGAGTCTACACGAACACTAGGAACATGTAAAGGGGTAGTCTGAAATAACACTGAATTAGGATGGTGATTATCATATTCCAGCTGGTCAATAGTCACAATGCTTCCATTGTGAGGGAAATGCATCACCCGAAAGAGAGTATACACCACAACGTTCATAGCATATACACAATCACGCCCGAGAAGCATATTAAAATCTAACGAGCCTTGCACCACTATAACATTGAAAAGGACAATATTCCCACCTAATGAGATAGGAAACTAAGGAAGAATCCCCAAATATTCACTAGGACGTATGTCAAAAGCCAACAGTTCATGCAAAGTAGACACAAGCTCAGGAGATCCGAAGACATTCCAAACCGAGGAGGATAAAATACTTGTAGAGGCTCCTTCATCAACAATACATCAATATATGTTTGTTTAATTAACTTCAACCCTTATTTGAAAAGGTGTAGAAGAAGGAAGATGAGGCTCAACAAGGTCGTTCCAATCAAAGTAAATCATCCTAGGGCTTGGAGGGGGTGTGCTTGAAGTGAGCGGAATGCCCCCTTGTTCTGAAATTACTAAACTGGAAATGCTAAAAACATAGTCAGTAGACACATCACTCCCCAAGAGAAGAGTGGGATCAGCTGAATATTGCAACATCGTGACCACTTTGGTAGACTCAACACTCTCCAAGAGAAGAGTGGGATCATCTGAAGACTACATCGACGTGACCACTTTCTCAACCAATGGATGAATAGGGTATGAGACTACATGGTTTAAAGGCACCTCACCCCCCAAAAGAGGAGCGTGATCAACCAATGACTGCATCGGCGTGACCACTTTCTCAACCAATGGTTGAATAGGCTTCGAGACTACATGGTATAAAGGCACCTCACCTCCCAAAAGAGGAGTGGGATCAACTGATGACTACATTGGCATGACAACTTTCACAACCAATGGTTTAATAGACTGTGAGGAAACCTGAGAAGACTCAGAATTAGAAGAGCTTGTAGATAGGGACCACAATATTTGTACCTCTGGAATTCCAGGGCATGGATGAATAAGGTGATATCCTTGCAAAGCTTACAAGGGAAATTAAGCTTACGTCCTATCCATCTAGGTTTCTCGACAGAATCAATGCCCTGAACATGACCAGCAGTGGTTGGTTGTTTGTCTCCAATATGATTATCAGAGGTTGTGGACATATCACTAACATCACTGGGAGAGAATGGTGATTGGTTGATAACATGACTCGTAGAGGTTACAGACCTATTACCAGTATGACTAGCAGAGACTAGAATTTTTCCCCCAGCATGACTTGTAGAGGCCAGGTGGTTTCCCCTAGCATGAATTTCAGAGGCTGGGTGTTGTTCTTCAACATGACTTGCAGAGGTTGACGACCTATCTCCAACATGACTGGCAGATTTTGGTGATTTCTTCTTCCTATTCTTCCTCTTTCTACTTCATTTAGACTTCTGGTTACTAGTAGTTTCACTTTCACCAGAGGTGGGAGAAGGAGGACGAGAAGTCTTTGTTGACGAAGGAAGATCAACATTATGCCCATGAAATAAGGTGATTAATCGAGAAGCGTCAAGAGCATTCGAGACATTTGGAATGGTACCCAACCAAACTGGTAGTCCCACATTCAACCTGGGAATGTACAAAATGGCCATCAAAGGGACACCAATGTTTCTGAAGAAAGGAAAAGCACAAGAATCCCCTTGAAAATGGGTTCCTTGGTTGGTATCGTCAGTAATTTTAGCCATAAATATCTTATGCACAGGTTCTCCCCTTGTGGGATCGTTCAAGTCCATAAAAGTCTCACACTGACTATGGCGAACCAGTTTTATCAAAACAACGCCTATAAAGAGGCGGATCCATGTTTCTAAGTGGAAGAACAAAAAGTAATCACGACCGACAGAGTGAGCAGTATACCACCTTAGGTTATAGACCCAAATTAATGAATGACTAACTGACTATGGAAAAATAGGGAGAATAGAACACACGTTAAAATCTCCTAAAGGAAAATCAAGCAAACCACTATCTAGTTGGAAGAATAGTTACGCCAACCAACACTAGAGAAACTTACCGTTGCAAGTGAAACTCGAACATGGAAGAACCCTCTGGGTATACTTTGCAAAGCGTGGCTTGACGTCTGTCCTAGGTACTGCAGTATACCCCCAGAATCACCTATGTAAGTCCCTAAAATAAAGGAAACTAAGTTTCCAGCTTGCGAAAAGTCACTAGGCAGGTACATTCGACAGTCGGGTGGACCGCAATGAGTAGTGTAACAAGCCTAAAACCTATCGAGGGTATCGAGAGAAAGTGGTCTGTAAGACAACTGAGGACCTCGAACAGATTCGAGATCGACGAAGCTCTGTAGGCAAAAGAAACTGACTGTATCCATGACAAGTCTGCAATATGTGTTTGCCACTATGCTTGGTCTGGCTTTGGAGGGGTTATCTTTGCTACCTTTCCTCATGTGACCTCATGTTTAGCCCCTATGTTAGAGGGACATCCCGAATAACTTTCATCTTTGCTATACTTTTTACACTCCTCTTGATGGGAAAATTTTCCATGCCGTCAACTGGAAGAATAGATCCGGTCCGGGGTTGTCTAAATAACCCAAGCCATTTGGTGTAACCTATTCTGACGAGTTTAATGGCTCCATTAGCCAACTAGGGTCCTAAAGATAGAAAAATAAAATAAACTAACTAAAAAAAAGATTCTAACAATCGACACAATAATCACAAATATTTATCTAAGAATGTGAATATACAAATGATTATGAACACTTTATCTACAGTTTCCAAGGTTTGCATGAAATCTTGCGAAAATGATTGTTTGATAAAGTTTCTGAATCAAATATGAACAACACTTTTTTTTGGTTTTTTTTTTAAAGATATTAAACGAATAAATACTAAATGAATACGATTGAAATAGTGACACAAAAATAGTCAAAGCTAATTAATGTAATCATTGTTTCATTCATAAACAACTTAACTAAATAACACACATAATAACATGTCGTTGATCAACAAAAGTGGTATTATCTTTCTATGTTGTATGAGCTCCTTCCTGTATTGTTGTTAAGGGAAACCTATAATAGAATAATACAACACTTCCAGAATACATTCAAAGAATTATTTGATATTGGAGTAAATTAATAACAACAGGAAGACAACTAATTAAAAATCATGTGATCTTAAGATAATCAATATCTAAGAACGAAAGAAAACTCAATTCTAAGTATTGATATTATCCATCATTTAACATTAGAAATAAATTCCACAATAATCAAATGATCGATTGATCACACATTAAAAATGGAATAGGAAATTATGGAGAGTATATAACATTTAATTGTATGAAAACGTTATATGATGATAAGCTAAAGCTAAAATCAACCATAATAATATTCTCATAATATAATATTAATGAAAGAATGAAATGGAATAAGCAACACACAAGTCTAAAGCCAAAGACGAATTTCTTTCCCATATTCTTTCTCAAAATCACATGTCGATATTATAGTCCTGAAAGAATTTTTAAGATAATAGACTCTCAAATATTGAAAAAATTAATACATAAATGATAGCAATTAACCATGTATTTATAAAACAAACAAAAGCTAATTTAAATCAATGCATAATCAATTACTCAAAGAATATAAAGATATTATAATGAAAATAAAACCATTTTACTCATAGGACAAAAGTCATTAAGCAACTTGGAATTCCATATTCTTCTTTGAAAATACTTGTCCATTCTCCCAAAGATTCCAACCATCCATTACTCCATTTGAAAAGAAGAAAAGTTTACAAAAGAAATAATATACAAAAGAGAAAGGATTAAAATCCTCCTCTCAATTCCTTCAATCTTTTGGCTCTGAACTTTCTCATATATTTATACAATGAATGAACAGTCTGGGCGTCACCATTAATTTTCGCCATCTGAAATTTTCCGCGTAAAGAGACATCAATATCTCTCAAATCGTGCATTTTTTGGGGACAATTTCTAAGAGGAAGTTAAATGGGTCCATTTTGGTTCTGGGTTTTCAACCGTTTCTTCAAATTCTTCACAGAGCGGCTACAATTAGTTCTACAAAATCGTCTTTCTGATCTTGACGCCTTTCCAAATTTTATTTGTTGTTGCTCATACAATTATTTTTAGCAATCCAAAATTATTTTTGGATCAATCATATTGAACGTATTTGGATAATAAAATCAGGACATGATCAGATCCGTATCAAATATTTGATAATAGAAACCTGTGAAACAAAAAGAAACCTAAATTAATAACCTAAAAATTGTGAATAAAACAAAATCTAGAAAAATAAAAATGAATTTAAACTAACTATAAATTATAAACAAACATTGTTTATAATTTGCTTTCAAATATGATCTTAAAATTCTAGAAGCTTCAAGTTAATGGAGAAGACAAAAATATTAATTTTGATTTTTTACAAATGATAGATAATTCTTTTATCATTATTATTTTGAAATGAGATGCAAAATGAAAAAAGAATTTAATTAATTAATATCACTAAATGATTTCATGAAAATGAGAAACAAACCAAAATATTATTTGATGAAGTATTGAACCCATTATTCAAAATAGTCAAACTTGCTAATGAGCAAAAGAAAGAACACATAATCATAATTTAAACGAAAGTAAACAATTGAGAAAAATTAACGTTTTTGTTTAAATTGAGATTTTTATGCTCGTTTCTAAATTTTGACATATACTTTATAATGAATGTCTCATACTATAGTGAATGACTTAAATTTATCTCAAAGCAAACCAAGGTATGGAACTATTTGAAAAGGTTGATTATGTAGCTCATTATAATTATCAAGATTCTAATGGGAACCCTTTAAATTTTGTAAAAATTTAGAGGGAGTTGTTGGGGCCCAAAAAGTGGCGACTTACTGGGTGAAGTAGTTATCTCTGATCTGGTAAGATTTCATCTCAGGAAGAAAAGAATAAGACTGATAAAATTATTTAAGCTCCCTAAAATAAATTCACTCTGAGACCATATAGTATTAGGATAAGCTCAATGTTATAACCAGACAATAGAATTTTATTTGCAGAAGATTATGACCTGAAATAATGCCTTAATCAAAGAGCCAAGATGTTTATAAAAGAACTTCAATGCCGTTGACAGAGCCATTGCTGCCAGCAGGCGTCCATAGCCTCAACATGGATGTCATTTAACCCACTCAAATGCTTTAATCCCATCCAATAGTTGTATCCACATGATGTATACTTCCATAAAAGTTAATTTAAAAACATATACCTGCTACCTCTCGACCCAACATTACTTCGTTGCCAGTAGGTTTGTTCAGTACTCCGACGAACTTGTCTTGGTATCATGTGTGCATTTACCCGCTGCCAATGAGCCTGTTCAGTACCCTGACGGGTTTACACACACTTCCCACACATAAGTGCTTTCAACCCTCTTATGCCACTTTTAAATAGTAATACAATTATAGATTTCTTGATGACAAAGAGAGCGGGGTGATACCGGAGGCTAATTGCAATACAGGTGAATAATTGATCATGTTATTTATTTGCTTTCAAAGCTAGAAGTTTTATCATGGTTTAGATATTTTAGATTTCATTTAGGAAATCATCTAGAGAATGGGGAAGCACTTAAAAGTGATTCCTTAAGAATATGGACAACGTAAAAAGTTTAAAGATCATTGTAATTCTCAAAGATTTAAACCATATCTCTAGTGTAATACTCTGACAAAGACAATTTGAGCACAAAATAAAAGTGACAATTGACTTAAAAATCAATTGTCTGAGCTATATCTTAATATCAGGACCTCTTTGAACTTATTTCAATTTGTTTTAAAAACACAAGTCTTAAAATAAATGCTTCCTTTGACAATAGCTCTTTGATCAGAAATATATTTATTCAAAAAGACAGATAAGAAGGAAACTCATTCAATGCAATCAAAGAAAACAAAAAACTCACAACAAACCAAATCAAATTTTATTAATGGGATTTAAAATCAGAAGTACACAAAATCAAAACAACAAAAGAAAACTTTTCAAGAAATGATTTTGGCCAAAGATAAACTTGAGCTTTTGGATCCACTATCATCTCACTGTAAAATAAAGGAAGAACTAAATCATATAAAATATCATGTGCGAGCAAGTTCTTTACTTAATATAGTGATGCAAGAGATGCTACTTTGACCAAGCATTATTATTAAAAATAAAAGAGACTAAATGAAAATAGAAAAATCCTTATTAAGATGAGTGCAATTCTACTCGTGGCACCTTGGGTCAGGGTTGAATTGATAGTTCAAATTTACTTATCTCTTTACCTTCCATTTAAAATTTTCATGATGATACTACGTTTTCAAAAAGAAATATTCAATGAAAAACAGAGAGAAAAATATTTAAAGTGGACTTCCCTGACAACATTCATATTATGGTTATCTTGGTGTACCCACTTGTGTTCATAACTGCATTATTACACAAAGAAATATTGATAAATAAAACTAAAGGAAACCTACTCCAAACTACTAAATAGATCAAAACACTAAGTAAAATTGTATTTCCAGTGCAGCCACAAGAGCATCTTCAATCCTGCATGGCATAGAAAATTGAAAATCAGAATAAAAGAATGTAGTATTTGTAGATGAAAAAGAAATATGTCATACTTACCTCCTATATATTCATTTAAAAACAAAACAAGCACGACCTTACCATTCTTTTAAAACTTCTTGTTGTATGAATTCTTCAACCATTCTGCAATCTTGTCGTGATATGGGTCATAATGGCATGGAAGAGTGTAAGTTTGAAAAACTTGTCATTATTATAGGGACCTGACATAACCAATCAACCAAGGTCGAAGTGCCCCATCCTCCTGACAATTCTCCAAGTGTTCATCAATTTCTTCATGTGAAGGATCTAAGAGAATCATGTTATGCTTACTTCCTAGATATTTAGGTAAAAACAAAGCAAGCACAACTATATCTTTATTATGAAGATTTTTCATATACGAATCTTCAAGCCAATCTAAGATCATGTCATAAAAATTAGGATGCAAACTATGAGTTTGATGAAATGGATATATCAATGGGGAACACATCATAAGAGGATTCATGACATCAGTTAGTTTATTAGTTTGAACACTTCTTTAGATGATATTGATCGTTTCAAAATGTGAAGCATAAACATTAAAATCCGAATTAATCAAAGTACGAATATGCAATGTAGAATATTCAATCTCCATAAGGATGAGTGCATTTTCTTTTTCAACAATAAATCATGTAAAATCATCTTGCAACATGTCCTTTTTCCATTCGAGTGATGAAAGTGAAAGAGCATCAAATCCAACTTGAAAAGTGTTATGTTTGGAATTAGTTTCACCAAATTTTGGCATATCGAAAAGATTGAATTGTGGTGGCAAGGAGTAAGATACCGTGGGTAAAGTATCAAATGCACTAGAATATAAGAAGAGATCGGGATATACAGAGTAAAATGAATCAGAAATAAGCACATGAAAAGAATATCTTGAGCTATGATATTTAGCAATGGTATTATCAAGACATTCCTCTTCATTTTCCTTAAAACTTTCACTGTGTTTTGGTGATAAATTCTTCAACATAATATGATCATCTAAATTTGCCTCCTGTACGATAGATAAATAAAAAATTTCATGGAAAACATATGATCTTTCATGTTGATAAGGTACGATTTGTAGATGAGGGTTTAAGGTTTCTTCTTCCTATTGCAGATCTACATCTCTAATCGGTTTCATTGGAATGTTAGAATGCTTAAGATCATTTTCGTCACCTAAATGTTCTTCAATAACTAAATTTAAGTACTGATTAGAGAAAGAGTTAGAAGAATATGGACATTCACCTTCACCCAACATCAAATCTTCTTTCACAATGGTCGATGATTGAATATGCAATGATTCAGAGGAAAAACTAGTTTGCTTGTCAGTACGAACATTTTCAATAGATTCTACCTCCCTTGCTTGTTGAAAATTTTCGGATGGATTCCTCTCATACTGTAAAAAAAATTCTTCTTGCAATTGAGTGATAGTATTTGCAACCGATTCATCATTCGTGATTGAATGTGACTGGATGAAAGGGACACAAGCATCATAGAGGAGATTTAGTACAAATGACATGTCATCAAGATTAAATTTACAGAGAACATGATAGATTCTTGTTGAAAAGATTTCTGGAGATGGATTGCCATTGATTAGAAAGTCTAAAATTATTCACATAATTGATTGTAATTATATTTTTCAAAATCATCTAAAAATACGTCTACAAACTGAAACCAATCAATAATGTGATATGCTGGAAAAGACTCAAACCAATGTTTAATCTGACCCCTGAAAGTGAAAGCAAACAATCTACATAAAACCTTTAAATCAAAAATGTCATGCTTGATGCATTTACACCAAAAATTGTTAAGATGGTCTTTTGCAGATACATTCCCCCCACCATGAAAGGTGATTTTGGACAAGAGAGAGTCTGTCTTGTTGGGAATATCAGGTAATGAGAAGTGGAAAGCATGTTCCAACACAGTGATTTGTGGAGCCATGGGAAATTAATTAAATTCAAAACAAAGACTCCTATAAGGCCAGCTTGTCAGTCTGACCTACCTTCTAGTGCATTTCAAGATGACACAAGAGAAAAATTTATAAATTTGGAATTATGACAGGCTGAGGGGTAAAAAATTTAATCATTAAATTTACCTTAGCCCTCCTTCTAGCACCATTTGTTGACAGGAAAATTTGACATGTTCAACTAGAATGTAAGGAACCTCCTCGTTATGGAGACGAGCCTCTTAAAACAAGTAAATTTTTTTCCTTTTTCAAATTGTGTGTGTGCGTGTGTACAAGGGTAAAAAAAACACATTCGACTCTGTGTCACAGCCCGATGATGAACAAGACGTATACAATGATGAACACAATATGATGACCTAAGACGCACATCAAGTATCTGCATGCAATTAACGACAATCAAATGACTAAAAAATAGGAATGACTACCCATCCGTCCTACCCTGCAATGGTTAGGACCTCCAAGACACATAAGTAATGCTCAAGCCCAGGTTGCCATCGATTTTAACCATTTAAGGTCTCAGGGCTGGCGACTGTTCTGAGTAACATGGAGGTGTCTACGTCTCGCCCAACACAAGCAGACCAAGCACCCAAAAGTTTACGACCCAGTACAACATTAATTAAACAAAGGACTACAATATACATTAGTCTTAAGGCCATTCCATCGTGCAACTTTAGATCATAATTTGTCATCAAGGTACCCTCTAAATTAACATTCAAGGAAATTATTGTGCAAGTCTGATCTTCAACTGGTTTAACATTTAACCAAATAATTAATCATAATTTTAATAAAAAATAATGAATAGTTAAAAATTATCATTTAAAGAAAAATTAGCATTTAATTTATAATTATAATAATTAACACAATATTCTAAAATCATTTAACTCATTCATTAATTATAAATAAAAATGAATAGTTATGAATTATCATTTAAAGAAAAAATCAGCATTTAATCTATAATTATAATTCAATAAATAACGCAACATTCTAAAATCATTAAACTCATTCATTGTAAAAATTCACATTAACCTTCACTCAAAGATATATGTTTATAATTCGATATACATTAATTATGAACCAATACTTGAGTCAACAACGCATTGATCATAATCCATAATTGATGCAATATTCAAAAATCCTTTTAACGCAAGCGTATAAATTTAACATTAACATTAACTCAATGATCTAAATTATAAATCAATAGCCAGTAATTAATTAGTGCAACAACCCAACGATTATAAATCCATAATGGATGCAATATTCTAAAATCTTTTAATGCAAGCATATAAATTTAACACTAATATTAACTCAATCATCTAAATTATAAATCAATACCCAGTAATTGTGAACCAATAATTAGAGCAATGACCCAACGATTATAAATCCACCATTGATGCAATATTCTAAGATCTTTTAAATCAATCATTAAAAATTTACATTAATATTACGCCATAATTGGAGCAAGCCTAAATAACTTAAAAGCAATGAATAATTAAAAGAAATCAGTGTTGCATTAGAAACCTGTCACCCCGCAGTCAAAGGAACGAAGAACTGATTCATTACTGTCCACCTGACAGGCTCAGCACTGTCCAAGGGTAGGAAGGGCGAAGGCTCACAACCAAGGGCAAATCACTGGCTGAGAGGAGGGAGGGTTATTGTTGAGGTAAAAATAATGGAATCACTGCAAGGAGAGTAACTCACATGCCAGGAAACTTCACCCACTTCCAGCGATGATTCATTGTAAATAAAATTTCTGTTGGGAAACAAATAAAAAGGATGGCATTAGATTCTCCACCTTAGGAATGACGCCACCTGAAGGTAGATGGATAGACGGTGTCAACTGCACTCTGGAAAAGGGGGGCGCACCATACCAATTACAAGACTTCGCACAGCCCGGGCACTGAGATAAGAGGTCATCCCATGTGCACGCCAGACTGTGTTGTAGGGTAAATTCATGGTTCCCATGTTAGCTAACAGCTGGAGCATCCCACCTATCAACCAGGAGGCCCTTCCTCCTAAATCAACTCAGAACTGTAGTCAACTTTTTAACAGGCCCCTCCAGCGATAATCAAAGAGGTAATAAAGCTAATGAAGTTCAAATGCGAGGTGCAACAGAGGGTAATAAAGGCCTCCTTAAATTTTCTCGCTCCCATTTCCCAACCATACTCGCTTACTGTAGATTTCATTTATTGCGTTTTAATAGAAAGGAAAATAATAACAAAAACCAACGTAAATGATAATAATTTATGTGTTGTTTTTATACCATCCATCAATTTCCTATGAAATAATCATTAAACCTGAGGCAATAAAAAGGGGCTGTAAGACTTTATCTGAATTCTCGGTTAGTAGTTCTGTGTGGCAAGGTTGTGTAATCGTAAAATAAAATTTGAAACGCTAGGAAGTAAACCTACGCTGCCATTTTTTTTGGAATAGTTTTAAACAGCAAAACGTGGTAATTAGCCGGATAATGCAGTAAAATTTTAGCTCAAACTGGCCAAAGGTATAACACTAACCTTACCCACACCTGGAAGTAACAGGATAGACAGTTTTGCAAACATTGAAATCGAAGTGTTAGACTAGCCCCCCTTCTTTTATTTAAAACTCTCAGAAGGAGAAGAGAGGCCTGTCGGGTAAAGGAAGGACGCATGGTAGAAATCTGTCAATCAATAAAACGCAGAACAAACAAATTGCCATACAATGCACTAGGAGTGGATTTACATTTTTTTCCTTAACATTTCAGCAAAATTGTTGAACAATCATCCCAGGAATAAAGGACTAAAACAATTATCTAGAAAATGTATAGAGCAGACCAACCATTCAATAAACAGGGGAGATGTTCAGGTTAAGTAAAACCTATAAGAATAAAAAAAAAAAAATCACTCCACATCTCGCCATCAAGCACAGAAGAAGAGAACATGTTCCTCATAAACACTAAATGGTCGGGTCAAACACATCAGGGGAAAGACAAACAATCATTTTACCTACCCACTACACAATGCAGATCTAAATCATAGTTCCTACAACATTTTATTATTCAACAAAGAAACGTATCGTTGCCTTTTCGCTTTCCCCGAGTGTCGTCCGCACGCTCCGTGCTGCTCCCGCTCACCAACCGTCGAGACTACACCAATGCCTCCCAGCCAACGCCGGGGGTAATCTGCTTCCCCCTTAGCCCCCCGAGCTGCAAAAGGGACACACTCTATCCAGATGGTACGTCTAGCTCCCAGCTCACCTCGCAAGGCCGAGCTACCACTGCTCTCCGAGCTGGGAAATCCCAACTCCCACAAGTAAATCAGTCAAGTCACAATTCCTACAGCGTAACGTTACACGAATAGTCGATCCGCTTCTTCCTTCTCCTCCCTCTCTTTTATAGAATTTTAGAATTTCCATTCTTTCCCTAAATCCCATTAAATTTTAAGTTTTAATAAAAATCTTCTAAAAATTCTCCTTCGTACAAGTGTCATCCATCCTCCACTTTCCTCCAATAATTATTTTCCTTAATTTATTTATTGTCTCATTTCCCTCACCCACCTAGAGTTACTCCTAAATTTACTCCTAGGTGTCCTTAGATTCCCTTACAGGTTTTAAAAGCTTTCCCTAAAAAGAAATTGCTAAATAAGTTCAAAATTAGAAGTTTCTTTAAATGCCGATTCTTTCCTAACTTGGTTTCTTTCTTTTTACCATGAGTTCCCCTCTTTCCCTCTTTAGGTTACCTCCTTTCCCTAATTTCCTAATTTTTTTACATTTCCTTCATTCCCTTTTTTATTTGAGCTAGAAACGATAGTTGTGCAAATTATCCTCTTTTTACTTTTATTATTAATTTAGTACCTTTTGAAATTATCAAAAGTTAAAATAAATTAATTTCTTCTTGACATTTTATATCCATTGATTTTAATTAATTTCTTACTCTCTTCATTTTACCCCAAAAATTTATGAAGACCAACACTATTACTTAAGTGGTTTTTAGTTTAAATTTTATTATTTTATTTTTATATGGTATATTTTCTCAAGGGTAGACAAAATTTTACCCCTAGAGAAGTTTTAGACTTAGAACTTAGATTCTGAACTAGGCGACATTTAATTAGGGAAGTTGTTTTAAAATTTCTTAATGTGTTGTCTGTCTTAGGTCCATCTAGGTTCCTCCCTCTATCATCATCAACATGATGTGCCCTTCAGGACATACTAGGTGCTCCAAGGGTGCCACTCACCTCATATATTCCTTTGCGTGACGTGCCCTTCAGGATTCACTACATGCTCCAAGGGTGCCACTCGCCTCTTGTGTTTCTTTTGCACGACATGCCCTTCAGGATGCACCATGTGCTCCAAGGGTGCCACTCACTTCTTAACTGATTGGTAGACATCAATAACATCCGGAGTCAACACTCCGCCAGGTGAACTTGTGGGAGACTAAGGACTTCTAAGGAATAAGGCCCCCACCTTATTGTGCACCCCTTAGAATCATCGTGAGCGATTGTCGTAGTCTACCCTCATGGCATCATGGGTCCTCTCAAACTAGGTAATCGTTAACCTACAGTTCAAGCCATGGCAGGAGTGCTAGTAGGTTGTGGCAGGGCTGCTCTCCACACCTCTCCCGCAACCTCTCTGGTAGTCGTGTGTGGCCCCTTTACTCCATATGTGAGTCTGGTCGGCAAGCTATCGTCAGCCTGCATCATCAAAAAATCATGTCAGAACATGTCCACATCATATTATCTAATCAAATGTACTAATATCACAGTAAATAAATCAAACCCCAATAGCACACTCCCTGACTCGATCCGGAGTCCAAGGGGTTCCATCGATGCCTCTGCATCCTCAAGGTCCAAAACCCTTCACACTCAGTAAAACCGAGTCAATAGCACCTGTGTATGTCAATGTAGCAAAACAACATGTCATCTACCCATGACACATCATAATCAAAGTCAAAATTTTTAATCTCATAATAATCTGGATGACTTGCGACCAAGTGTCCTCAAAGAATAAGTTCGCTCAGTGCGCTCGAGCGGGATGTTACATGGAAGAATAGATCTGGTCCGGGGTTGTCTAAATAACCCAAGTTGATTGGTGTAACCTATTTTGACGTGTTTA
>JASDQU010502918.1:0-24764 GCA_032191745.1 Picea mariana | reverse complement strand
AGGTTGATTCTGTAGCTCATTATAATTATCAAGATTCTAATGGGGGCCCTTTAAATTTTGTAAAAATTTAGAGGGAGTTGTTGGGGACCAACAACTCCCTAGCCCTGACTCCAATGTTTTTTTTTAAGCCTTGAAGAGTTTCCTCTCATACCTAATTCAAGGCTCTAGCCTAAACTAATTGATTGACCCTACAAACATAAAGTCTAGTTAATTTTAATTAGCATTATTTTTAAGGCTTGATTCACTCAAAAGCGGTGCAATAGTGCAACTGATTTTGTTAAGACTCTTGTGAAAAATGAAACTTACAACAACACTAGCAAAGAAGGATTATCTTTCTTATTTTATTTTGAAATGCTTTCAAGATGCGAAGAAAACACAACACTATGGTAATTACTTTTTTTTTTTTTTTATTCTTCAAACAAGAAACTTGAAATAAATTATTTTTCTTTTTCTTTAAAGAAAGAAAAAGGGAAAAAGTGAAGACAAGACAAGACCAAGAACTGTCTTCTGGCCCACTACGGACCACAAGGAGTCACTGACGATACCAAATAGGTTGATTAGAAAAGACTCACAAACTCATCTAAAACCCTTTCAAAGAAAACATAAGAAATCTTTAAGAGATAAGAAAATTGATTTCAAACCCAGGCTAAAGACTGTAACAACAAAGACCAGTACTAGATCAAGAAACCTCTGAGAAGTATGAATTCAATCAGGAAAGAGGTTGATTGCCTCTTCTTCCAGAAAACATTTATTGACATGGGCATGCTACTGACACTTAAGTATCTTGTGTATGTACGCGGACTGTCTAAAGGTAGGGTGTGTATGTACGCGTGCAGACCCACTACAGACCACGTACACCTCAGTAGCTTCTCAAAAAAAGAAAACTAACAGGTAGAATAATAGGGAAGGGACTACTGGTATGGTAAACCAGAATCCCTTAAAGACTCAACAACTTACAGAAACTAAAAAAAGGTAATCAAACCAATTAAAACACCCAAAAACTATCGCCAGTTCTGTTATAGCGGGAAAACCCCCTTATGGACTACACTAGGGTTCAACATGTAGGAATATATAACCATATAAAACACTCCTACTCTTTAGACTACCCCGAATACACCCCATATTCATACAATAAATACAAAGTAAAAAGATCCTGTAACTCTACCTTAAAATCCACATCCAGTGTCGATCCTTTCACGTTCGATTGCTCCTCGACTACAATTCTCCTCCCAGGGCTAACCTGCATTCACAAAAAGGAAAACAAGAAACTACAAACATGTATCTTGTATATGAATTTGTGGGTTAGATGTCATTATAAAACATAAATCAAACATAAATATTGAACACATCATATTGCGGGACAAAAAACGTATTCCTTTTATTAATATCACAAAGTTTACTAACAATGAGATTGGTGACTGCTCCTTGAAATTTGTTTGGGATCCTCTTCACAAAGATCCAACTGCGCTTCCACGTATCTTTCTCCTCTCAAACTTCTCTCTAGGGAAATGGCATAGGATTATAATGGAGGAAAAAGGAAAGAATGGACAATTCTAGCTCAAAACTCACAAGGTGGCTGCAAATTCTTGGGGCAAGGAGGGGATGTGAAACGAGAAGAGTTTCACTGTTCTTATGCTTGTCTCAAGAATGAGACCCCAACACCTCCTTTTATATGACAAAAGGATGGTTATCCAGTTGGGTGACGTGCTATAGGTGGTGGGACAGTTGGAAAACTACCAAATAGCCCGTAATCTCAATGAATTCCTTGCATTTTTTTAATTTTTGAAACATTTGTGGGTATACCCAGGCTGTAATGGTGTAGCTAGCATATGTACGTGAGTTGTAGTGGTGCAACAAGCATGTCTACATGGTCAGTAGTGATGCAGGGTGCATACATCTTCAAAAATGTGGTTTTTAAGAACATTTTCTCAATGATGGCTTGGAAAAAATAGTAAGTAAGAGGGCTAAATGCCAGGCATGCATGTATGGTGCAATTTAGGTTTATAACAACAAGGCCAATCTATGTCTAAATTCAGGACCAAAAACTTATTTTTGTTTTTAATAACTACTGGAAAGGGATTAAATTAATCCACAGACCTAATAGATATGTGATCATAACCCTACTCCAATGTTTACATGATTGGAGGCTTGAGTCTGGGGCTCAATACCAAAGGTGATTATACATAAGCATAATAAACCTTGACTGCTTACCTTACCCTTCCATGACCTCATCTATGAACAAATTCTAGCCCCTATGACCACTTTTCACATTTGGAATTTGAATGGAAGTGGTTTTAGAAACCACAGAGGGAAATGAAAATTTACACTTCTTCAACGCATTGCTTTTTGAAACCACCGAGTTTTACCTTTTTGCAAATTCACTTGGGATTTAAATTTCATGCACTTCCTTTATAAGAATTTGATCTTTATCATCCACTTCATTCAAAACATGATATAATGGTGCTCGCACTTTCAATATTTGATCTAATGGTATAAACTTGTTCTCCCATAGATCAACAACTACTATAGTGGTTCTAAACATCAGGCAACCATGATTTCTTTAGCTATCACTTTCATATTTTCTCCCTATACCTTACCTCTCATTTTAACAGTTCTTGTTGCTCGAGATAAGGATATGATGCGCCTATAATTCAATTCCATGAGGGATCACGACTTTCTCACACCTGGAATTATTTATTTGAGGATCATTGATCCTTATAGGGTCAATGATCACTAAATAGGGTTTCTACTCCAGTTATGATGAAATCAGCTTCCTTCTGAATCATATTTATTTTAATTTGACTTTCACTCTTTGGTATTTTAACATGTAGTATTGATCATAAACATGCAATACACAATTAAATTCCAATACCTCGTCAGAAGGATATAGAGTGACATGAATCCCCTGGGTCTTAGCATAAATTATAGAGATTGTCTCGTTTCCAACTATGAACAGAGAATTGATATATTCATTCACTTTAACACTTGAATAGAATAATTTCCTATTACTCAAATGTTCACATTGTACATAAGATTTACATAAGGATTTTCTAGGATTTCTTGGACTAAGTTACATGCAGTAGCTTTCCTCTCATTCTCTAGCCTCATCTTCTCGTTGAATGGCCAACCTCCTCATGGCCTAATTTACTCTCTAATGGAAAAAATCAATGCCTTCTATGCTTACAAATTTATACCAAAAGGATTTTGTAACCAATTCTAGTTCACATCCACAATATCTCCAACAGTTCCTAAGGATCCTCTTAGATCCACAAAATACTCTAGGATCACTTTTAAGAAACTCAAATCTTTAGATCCATGAAAATATTCATGGTATCCCTAGAAAACTAAAAATAGACACCTTCTCATACATTCGAGAACTTTTACAAATAAATCTTCATTCTCATTAATCAAACCTATCCTATGATTCTCCTCTAGAAATCATTAAAACATAGGAATATTACAAATATTAAATTAAGGAACCTACTCCTCTAGTAAATCTAATACCCCATAGGACTCACCAAAATGAGCTAAATTTTGGAGGTAGGATTCTCCCACATCACAATCACCCATGAATGGAACATTAATACTAGCATTCAAAGTGGAATTTGGCATACAGTAGGACAAACAATTAATGCTAACAATGTTCCCTTGATGAGGAAATATAATTGCTCAAAAAATGTATAACATGACTGTAGCCATTGAATACAACTAGCTCCATCACACACAAAGATTACAATAAAGAGAAGCATCCACTAGTTCTAACTTAATTCATATATTTTTATTCCCTAATTGAAATGGAATGGAATGGATAATTCCATGTGGTTTAATACATAAACAATCAAATTCAATTAATACAATTATAGAAGGAACAAGCTCAGGAGAACCTAATTATTTCCAACATGACAAGAAAATGGCACAATTATAGGATTCCTTATTGATTATAGATATGAAAATGTTCTTTCCATATGTTGATATTTCAATCTTGAAGGAAACATAATGAGGAATTCTATCCTAAGACTAATCGTGATCAATTATCAATAATCAAGCATCTAAAGGATAAATCCCACCAATAGCATTCTACAATGATTTTTTTTGTAGAGGGAAACTTTGAATGACTTCTAGTGTAGACATGGTGCATGACAATTTGTAATGAAACAAATGATTAAATTATCAGAATAAACCAAAAGTACACACCATGTACGGAATGTGAGCGTGGAGCACAACTCCAATATAGATAAGTTATGCAATAACTCCTTAAATAATAGGGGAACCCCCTCCAAATAACCAAATACCTTTATACATCACCATTCACATCTATGCAATAATGAATACATGATATATATATATATATATATATATATATAGTCACACTTGCACATGAGGCCCCTTTACTACCAAGCTAACCCTATTACATATATATTTACACATTACAGGTACATTTAGCTATATATATGCCCCATTTTCTGAATAACGAAGTACCTTCCTTCAAAATGCTTTGTCAATTAAAGGATTCACATGTGATGAAACCAAGTAATATTATTTTCTTGCGTTCCTTCTTTCTTCATTCCATTATTTATGATCTATCCATCCAAAATCAATTCTTTTCAGTCTTAGTCCTTGGTGTCTATTTGTTTCCTAATTTTCTTTCCTTTGATTCCATGTATTTTTGTTGTATCTTTTCCAATTTGTAGTGGTTGTTGGTATCTGATAATAGTTTGTTGAAGAGTGGTTTTGTGATGCCTTGTTCATTGAATATTGACAAGTATTCCATCTTCTTCCATCATAATGTTAATATCAACCTTCTTTTCTTCCTTGAAATGTTTCCTTGTAATGAGGGTGACGATATGGTTCCACTTTTGATGGATTTTCTTCACTCGACATGTGCATTTCAACTAAATTATTTTTAGAGACAATGGAATCCTCTATCTTCCCTTCTTTTTCTTTGATTGTTCTAGCCTTGGAGATAATTCCATCATATTTGGCATGTATATCCTCTACATGGAGTTCAACTTCTTCAAGTATTTTCTGGGGACATTCTTGAATCTTGTCTTCTATCTCTTTTTGAAGCTACAATATCACCCCATTTTTCAAATTTTGATGCCCTTCTTCAATTCTGGATTGCGTTTCTAATTTTACCTCATTCGTATTTAGATTCCTAAATCTTCTTGCAAATTTTGTCTTCTAGTCTTTTGGTAGATTCTACATCCAAGATCCTTCTTTCTTCTTTATTTTGACAATTTTTATTTTCTTCTTTCAATATATTAACCTCATCCAATAGTTTTTTATTCTAGCTTCATAATCTACATATCTCTTCATGTTTGTTTTTCAAATCTTCCCTTGATTGATCTTTTCCCCACTTTCCTTTGATAGTTTTTTCTTTATTTTTAAGTTATTAACCTCCTTAATGAGTGATTCATTGAGGGATCATATCTTAGATATATCCTCACCCTTCTTCTTAATCTCTTCATTTGCTTCTCTTAATTCATTTTGAATTATATGCATTTCGTCCATATTTGTATCCTTAATCCATTTATTTGAGAAGAGTTTTTCAATTTTTTCACATGTGAAGTGCCATCTAGTATCTTGATCAATACTCATCCACCACTTCCAAGCTTCACCAAAAAAATATTTTATTTCCCTTGAAGGAATCATATCCTATTATTTTACCAACCTCTAGCATTCCATAGGAGTTATTTCATCTTTATCTTCATCTCCTGTAAATTTAGGTATTTCCATTAATTCTTAATTGAGGTCTAACACCAAACCTTAAATTACAACCTCAATATATTAATTATAATGATCTCAAATAGTTATAATCTATGTTCCTATATAATATTATATGTTTCCTCTTTCCATTGGCTTTTGAATCAACTTAATCAAACATTCCAATCAAAAGTTATGATAGTTTTAAATGAACATACCTTTGAAACCCTGATTTGGACTTTGTCCTCTAAGATGACCTTCCTTGTGATGTATCTCTAAAATTCCGACCCTTTTGAGTCTTAAATTGAGACCTGTAGTACTCTGAAATGTCTTATTTGCAATTCCACAAGTTTCATGGAGTTCAACTTAAAATGTATTGTAACATTACCAACCCTCCAGAGACCGGGTAATGCTACCATGCAGAATATACACTTATATGATATATATGAATTTTAATGAATTTAAAACACTTAATCATGATAACAAAGAATTGTTGCTACTAGTTTAGATTCAAACAAGATTAAATCCACATGCAATAGAATACATGATAAGGGAATTCTAGGCTTGGCAAGGAGAACAAGGAAGTTGCACAAAGCAACAGGAAGGATCTTTTATCCTAGGAGCCACTTATGCCCACGACCCACAAACCCTCATTCCCCACACACCTACTCCACCCCAGGAGGATACACCTTCACTAATATAAGTCCATCATCTAGTACACCTCCCTTACCTTGGGATTCAACAATAGGTTGGACCAGAAGTCTCAGATTATTGTAGCTTCTATGAGACTCCCTTCTAGGAGAACTCACTTCCCAACAAAATCTCTCACCTGGGAGAGTTGCTCACAGGCCTGAAAACCTTCCTCTTCAACCCGTCTTCGACTCAGAAACAACCAGATACGGGTGACAACAACAACAACAACAACAATAGGGAAAAATGGGTATGGACACCCAAAAAGGTAGCATCCTAACACTAAGTCACAACACGGATCAGGCGACTACAAGTGTCTTTTCTTCAGAAGGAGCAGCACAGGATGGCTTCACAGTTTATGGTTTAAGAGATCCGTGAGGGTATGTAGAGGTCAGACGATGGAGGTCTCGGGTTCATGTGTAGATGGGAGAATGGAAGGACGACCCCCCAACACAATTTGACGCTTCAACTTTAACTGCATGTGCCCATGTCAACACTTGTCTTCCTGGAGATGCATGTGCTCCATTTAGCCTACATCCCACTTTCGAGGAATTTAGGATAAAATAAAACATGTCATGTTCACCTTAGTCTTCAAGAAATAATATTAAAATATTATTTCTCTAGAGGTAATCCCCGTAGCTTAGCCCCTAGACCCAAATACTTATCCCACCCCCCCTTTCCTTAACCTACCTAGTGGAGCTTAGTCCCCCATAAATATTCTTCATGTCTACATGAAGTAGTGTTTATATTTCTTTATTAGTGATCTACATAATTACATATACAAAAATAAGGCTCATTGGCCTAGGCATCTGGCTCACTAGCCTAATAAACACATAAGTCTTTCAGCTTATAACCACTTGTCTCACTAGCCTATAAGAAAGATTACAATTCAAAGGGGGATAGGCCTGGGGGTATTACAATCCCCTCCCCTTATTTTTGCACTATCCTCAGTCCAACTTATTTACAAACAGCAACAAGATTTCCAAAATCTTCAAAAAGATGTGGGTACTTTGCACACATAGCATCTTCATGCTCCCATGTTGCATTCTTAGGACCGTACCAGGTCCACTAGACTTTTACAAGTCCTATGGATCGATTCCGGAGTTGCTTTCTTTTTCGGTCCAGTATACGCACCGAATGCACCTGCAAGACACCTTCTTACTCCACCTGAATCACATTCCAATCGATTAAATGATTAGAATCAGGTATATATTTCTTAAGTAATGGAATATGAAACCCATTATGTACAGTCATGGATGCAATAAATGCAAGCATATATGCAAATGGTCCAATCCTTTCTAGGATTTCAAACAGTCCAAAAAATATGGTTGCCAACTTTGAACAGTTTCCCAGCTTCAAGGAACTTTTGTTGGCTTTCACTTTCAAGAAAACATGATCACCCACATTAAAATACTTGTGGGTCATGTTCTTATCAACATAACTCTTCTGCCTGTCTTGGGCAACTTTCAAATTCTGCTTAATCTTTAGCATTTGTTCTTCCATTTCCTTGAGCAACCCTGGTCCAACTACTGCTCTATCAGTTGGGTTATCCTAGCTTACTGGAGTGTTTCACTTTCTGTCATAATGTGATTCAAACGGGCTCATCTTCAATGATGCTTGATACCCATTGTTGTAGGTGAATTCTACCAAGTGTAGGTAGTATTCCCATTTAGATGGTTTGTCCATCACATACATCCTTAGAATGTCTTCTATCACTTGGTTCACCCTCTTTGTATGCCCATTAGACTCAGGATGATAGGTTGTGTTGAACTTTAGATTCATTTTGAACCCCTTGAATAACCCTTTCCAAAATTTTGAGGTAAATTTCGGGTCTCTGTTAGACACAATTGTCTTGGCAACATTGTGAAATCGTGTTATTTCCCTCTTATATATATCGGCAATGTTAGCTACCTTCTGATTAGTCTTTAATGGGGTAAAATGGGAAGATTTTGTAAGCTTATCCACCACCACCATGATTGAATCATGTTCCTTTCTTATTCTGGGCAATCCTGTGATGAATATATTGCCACTACCTCCCACTTCCACTCAGGGATGGGTAAAGGTTGTATCAACCCTGCTGGGTGCCTGTGCTCGGCTTTAACCTTCTGACACTCCATACATATGGTGATGTATTCTATAATCTCTTTCTTCATACCTGGCCAAAATTAATGGCTCTTGACTGCTACCACAATTTTCTGATATCCAAGGTGCCCAACATAAGGCACATTATGCATTTATTTCAAAATCATAAGTTTCAATTCCTGGACATTAGGTACATAAACTTTGTTTTTGTATAGGAGTGTTCCATCAACTCCCAACTTATAATCTTCCACTTTCTGTGGAATCTTAACTTGTTGTAGCTTTGCTACCAATTTGATGTACTGCAAATCTGCATTTGCTGCTTCCAAAATTCTACCTTTAATGTTAGTTTGGTACATGCTAATGGTTGTAGCATGTAATTCATGCACTCTCTTTTTGAGTGCATCAGCCACTTTGTTCTCCTTTCCTTTGATATGCTTGATATCAAAGTCATACTCACAAAGGCATTATAACCACATACTCTGTCTAGATTTCAAGGATGGCTTATCAAACAAATACTTCAGATCGTTATGGTTTGTCCTCAGTTCAAACGTCTTTCCCATGAGGTAATTCCTTCATTTCTTTAGAGTGTGAACAATAGACGCCAACTCCAAATCATGAGTTGCATATTTATTTTCATGCTCTTTCAATTTCCTGGACTAATAACATATTATAAATCCATTTTGGTCGAGGACTCTTCACATTCCTTCTTTGCATGCATATGTGCACACTACAAAATCCTCATTTGGATATGCAATACTCAGTATGGGAGCACTAGTTAAAAACTGCTTCAATCGTTGGAAGCTCTTCTCACATTCTTCAGTCCACTTAAACTTCTTCTCCTTCCTTTGCAAGGAAGTAATAGGGTGATCTATCCTTGAGAACCCTGCAATGAACCTTATGTAATAGCCATCTAGACCCATAAAGGATCCGACTTCTGTCACATTCTTAGGTGCTGACCATTCTCTGATGGCCTCTATGTTCTCAGGATCCCTGACTATCCCATCCTTTGAAATGATATGTGCCAAGTAATGGATTTGCTTTGGATAAAATGATCACTTGCTCAGTTTGGCATACAATTGGAGCTCTCTTAGCACTTGCAACACCATCTTCAAATGATGTTCATGCTCTTCCTCTAACTTGGAATACACGAGGATGTCATCGAAAAAGACTATGACAAACTTGTCTAGATATTTCCTGAATATTCCATTCATTAAACACATGAAAACAATGGGTGCATTCGACAACCCAAATGGCACCACTGTAAATTCATAATGACCATACCTTGTTCTGAAGGTAGCCTTTCTAATGTCTTCATCTTTTATTCTTACCTGGTGATATCCAGACATGATATCTATCTTTGAAAATATCTTAGCATCCTTCAACTGATCAAAGAGATCATTGATCCTTGGCAGAGGATACTTGTTCTTAATAGTCACTTTGTTCAACTGTCTGAAATTGATGTACAATATCAATGTCCCATATTTCTTCTTCACGAATAGGATCGAGGATCCCCAAGGTGACACACTTGGGAGTATATACCCCTTCTTCAAAATCTCTTCAAGCTGCAATTGCAGTTCTTTCAGCTTTGGAGTACTCATTATGTACGTAGTTTTTGACACTGGGGCTGCTCCAGGCATCAGGTTAATAGAGAAGTCAATGTCTCTCTTTGGGGTTAGTCCTGGTACCTCCTAGAATACATCCTCAAAATATTTTAATACTGCATGGTCTTATATCTTTGACACCTTATCCTCAGATGCTTCCTCCAAGTGGGCTGCAAATAATTGGCAGCCTTTCCTATAGCACTTCTTCAACTGCATTGTTGAGATTTCTCTAACAGTAACCTCCCTGGGAATTCCTTAGACTATTCTCTGATTCCCTTCCTCAAGAAGGAAAGTGAATTCCTTGTTACGATAGTCTAAGATGGCATGGTGTTGGTCCAACCAATCCATCCCAATTAGACAGTCATAGGAACCTAAAGGTAAAATTTTCAATTTATCTCTCATGCTCGGTCCACTCATGTCCACTGGACAAGAATTAACCAATTATGTAAACTTTCTCTTGGTTCCTATAGCCAGCTTCACTAACCAATATTTTCCATGTTTGCTTCTCGACAATTGCAAACTTTCCACCACTCTAGGATCTACATAACTATGACTAGCCCCTTAATCAATTAAAATAGTAAAGTCATGGTTGTTGATCATACCTTCCACTGCAATCATGTGTGACTGATATTCTTCTTATTTGTTGTCTAGGGAAGCGTAGATCCTTGGTATTTTACTACCCATGTCTTCCACTATTTATGCCTATTGAGCATTGTGGACAGTTCTCACTTTGTCATTTTTGTGGGGGAAATCTCTATACCTATGATTTCCTTTACAATCCCAACATTCCACAGGTGGATTTATTGGCATTTTTCCACCCACTTTATCCTTCCCGGGCTCTCTAAAACTTGACTGACCTTGAGGAAAGTTCCTAAAAAAGGGTGGTTTAGTTCCCTTCTTCCTCTGCTCCCTCTTAAACTTCTTCTTGTCCTCCCAAGCTTTTTGGAAAGTAGGCTTTTCTTTTTGCTGATCATATAAGAATTTTTATCTCCTTATAGTTTCTTCCATAGTTTTTGGGTCATCATACTGGATCTCGTCACTGATGGAAGATGGCAGTCCACTCATATACCTTTGAATTTTGACAGTCTCGTCCTTGATGAAAGGAACATACTTCAACAATTCCAAAAACCTTCGTTCATATTCATCAATGGTCATACTTCCCATCTTGATTTTGAATAAATATTTCATCTTTCTATCATAGTATCTCTTAGTTAAGTACTTATTTTCAAAATGTCTCTTGAAGTCCCTCCAAGTAACATTCTTCTCTCTGATGTGTTGTGCTTGCACAAGCTGCTCCCACCATATGGATGTATTTCCTTTAAGTTGGTAAATGGAAATTCTTTCCTCTGCATGAGAAGAATAGTTCTGTAGTTGGAAATATTTCTTCATGCCCAACAACCAAGTCTCGAAATCTTCATATTTCTTGTGTTCTCCGTCAAAAGTAGGAGGCTTAATCTTGTTCATTTCACCCTTCAGTTCATCCACTCTATATCTCCTATGTTTTCCGGTAGGAGATGGGCTTGAACTATTGTGTGCCTCCTTATTGGAATGTTTTAGGGAGTGATGATGATGCTTGCTAACACTTCTTGATCTTCTTTTCCTCTCATGGTTCTTTCGTATCACTATTTTTCTTGAGTCACTCTCCTTATCCAACTTTTTTTTTATTCTTTCCAAACTCTGCATCAACTTTGAGTTGATTTTTCCTTATTGATCTCTGGCTTTCATGTGCTTTTTCTTATCTTCTCGGTGAGCTTGGGCGTCTTTCTACAATAATTCAATGATTTTCATCATATGCCCTTCCTTTTCCATCTCTACACCATGGACATTAGAGTTCGATTCTTCCACTCCTAAATGGACATCCAATCCTTTTACTTCATTCTTCAAACTGGAAGCATTATGTGCCTCCTCCATTTATCTTCACTCAGTGGCAATTCATTGCTATCCTGACACTCATTGAACTCTGCAAACACAACGTGCAGTTAACCAAAATTTGTCAGGCCATCGGTCCTTAACAATTCCCACAACATTCATAAACCAATCTGAAAGAAAAATGTTCAGATTTCATTTTATTTCTGATATTTTCTCTCCTCTGTAATAATTTTTTAGCACTAGACCTTTCCTCTCAGTCCCCAACTCATGTGATCATGGGTCGTGACCAAGTGCTAAGTCAAAAGGTGCTTACTCAGGCTTTTGACTTTGAAAATTTTAAAGCAGAACACAACAATCCCTCGGAGTTCCAAGTTACCAAACTCGTGAAGTAGACTAGATCAAAAGTCCATGTCTACTCATCATCCAACGATTGACACTCACTATGGAACCTCATGTGTCTATGTTCTGGTACTTCAGGTCTTCAGGACTTCGGAGCTTCGGAGGATCTCACATCCACACATCCGAACTGTTAATCTTCGAACATTCCCAATCACCTTTGGTGACATCATTACGTCACATCACTTAAAGTTTTCCAATTGTGGGGGCATGCAATGGTGGTTTGGAGTAACCCTCCTTTCATCCTGCAATTCTTCTAACGCTGACACGTAACCCCTTGGTGAAACCACGGTTTGGATTGTGGGACTGCCTTGGATAATTAACTTTCATGCAACTTGGGTCCCCGTAATGCCTTCTGGTCGTTGATCTGGATGCTTCATTATCAATGCCAGTGTGGGTCCTCCATATTTTAACTATGTTACCTAACCTCGACCCCACTAACCCTTCTCATACGAAGTGCCACATGGTGAAATACTAGCATTTGACTCGTGGCCCAATCATATGGGTGTCACACATCACGTTCCATATGCCATTTCAATCTTCCATGGGTTCGAAACCCACTGACATGTGGCACACATCCCATGTTTCCACGTCACCTCCAGGTGATGTCATCATGACTCACCACTTCGGCTCTTTGAGCTTTGAAGCTTCCGACTTCAAGAGATTCAAACTCACAGCATTTGAAATCCTCCAAAGTGACTTTCCCTGAAGTCTTAGATCTGTTGACATGTACCCCTCTGGAAACCAATGCCCAGGATCTACATCGGCTATTTCCCTTTCCTCTCAATCATAGAACTTTCGAAGTTCTCTCGCTCCAGAGTTTTGGATCTTACGCCACCTGTCAACCTAGATCAGATGACTATCGATCCTTTGTGCTTATATTCGATGGCTTGGAATCTGTTTCCTCCTCAACGCTCTCCTTTGCTTTCCTGGACACAGATCTAATGGTCCAGACTCCTTCCAACAACAGATCTGATGCCTGTTGTCGCTCCTCCTCTTGAGCTTTGTTTCTTGAACCCCTTTCTCCTTAGAGGGTTGCTTCGACACTTTGTTGACTTTTGGATCTATGCACTCCTTGCAACAGATCTTTGTGTCCCTTCACGAGAAAACCCATTCTATTTATCCGATGATTTTTGAGTCAAAGACTATGTCGACGCACTCCTTGCACCTAGGGACACTCTGAACCTCGAATTTTTTTCCTTTCGACAATAATTCACTCTGAAATCTTTGTCTCGTTAACCACTAAAATGGACCATTCAGGCTCAGTGTTGAAACCATGCTCTGATACCAATTTGTAGCATTCCTGACCCTCTAGAGCCTGGTTAATGCTACCATGTGGAATATACACTTATATGATATATATATGCATTTTAATGAATTTAAAACACTTAATCACGATAACACATAGTTACTTCTACAAGTTTAGATTCAAACAATATTAACAGTAAATCCACATGCAATGGAATACATGATAACATTCAAGCATCACAAAACATGCATAAAATACATAATTAAGCAAAGCAATGATACTTATCTTTTAGTTGGAGTAAATCCACCAACTGCGTGTGAACCTTCCACGAACATCCCAGCCTTAGACCACACTACTCATCACTCTCAGCAGTAGGTCACCCCTGAGCTGGGACTAAACTGCACTAGACAAGGGAATTCTAGGCTTGGCAAGAACAACAAGGAAGTTTCACAAAGCAACAGGAAGAATATTTTATCCCAGGAGCCACTTATGCCCACAACCCACATACCCTCATTCCCCACATGCCTTCTCCACCCCAGGAGGATACACCTTCACTAATACAATTCCATCAGCTAGTACACCTCCCTTACCTTGGGCTTCAACAATAGGCTAGACTAGAAGTCTCAGAGTACTGTAGCTTCTACGGGACTCCCTTCCATGAGAACTCACTTCCCAACAAACTCTCTCACCTGGGAGAGTTTCTCACAGGCCTAACAACCTACCTCTTCAACCAGTCTTCGACTTATCAATAGCCAAGTATGGGTGACAACAGCAGCAACAACAACAGCAACAGGGAAAAACGGGTATGGACACCCAAAAGGGAAACAACCTAACGCTAAGTCACAACACAGATCAGGCAACTACAATTGCGTCCGCTTCACAGGAAGCAACACATGACGGCTTCATGGTTTCTAGTTTCAAAGATGCATGAAGGTATGCATAGGTCAGACGACGGAGGTCACGGGTTCACGTGCAGGATGGGAGAATGGAAGTATGACCCCTCAACATGAGTTGACGCTTCAACTTTAACTCCATGCTCCCAGAATGACACTTGTCTTCCTAGAGATGCATGCACTCCATTTAGCCTACGTCCCACTTTCCAGGAACTTTGGATAACAAAAACATATAATGTTCACCTTAGTCTAGAGGTAAGCCCCCTAGCTTAGCCCCTAGGCCCAAATACTTATCCCCCTCCTTCCCTATAGTACTTAGGGGAGCTTAGTCCTCCATAACTCTTCTTTGTGGTCGGTCTACACCCAACAGTGTTTATATTTATTTATTAATGATTTGCATAATTACATATACAAAAATCAATCTCATTGGCCTTGGCATCTGGCTCACCAACCTAATAACACATAAGTCTTTCAGCTTATAACCACTTGGCTCACCAGCCTATAAGAAAAATTACAATTCAGAAGGGGCTCAACCTTGGGGTATTACATGTATCCTTTAGATGGGGTTCAACTTATTTAAGTATTTTTTGGTCACCTTCTTGAATATTTTCTTCTTTCTCCTTTTTAAGCTACAATGTCACCCTATTTTTAAAATTCTCATGTCCTTCTTCGATTCTGGATTTCTTTTTTTATTTTACCTCATCCGTATTTAGGGATTCCTAAACATTCTTTCAAATTTTCTCTTCAAGTATTTTGGTAGAATCTTCATCCAAGATCCTTATTTATTCTTTATTTTGACAAATTTTCTTTTCTTCTTTCAATATCATAACCTCACCCAATAGTTTTTTATTATGGATTTGTAATATACACATCTCTTCATCTTTGTTTTGCAAATGTTCCTTTGATTGAACTTTTCCCCACTTTCCTTTCCTAGTTTTTTCTTTCTTTAAGTTATTAACCTACTTAATGAGTGATTCATTGAGGGATCATATCTTATATGGATCCTCACCCTTGTTCTTAATCTCCTCCTTTGATTCTTTTAATTCAACTTGAATTCTATACATTTCCTCCATATTTGTATCCTTAATCCATTTATTTGAAAAGAGTTTTTCAATTTTTTCCCATGTGAAGTGCCATCTAGTATCTTGATCAATACTCATCCACCACTTCCAAGATACACCAAAAAAATATTTTATTTCCTTTGAAGGAATCATAACATATTATTTTACCAACCTCAACCATTCCATAGAATTTATTTCATATTTATGTTCATCTCCTGTAAATGTAGGTATTTCCATTCATTCTTAATTGAGGTCTTACTCCAACCCTTAACTTACAACCTCAATATATTAAGTATAATGATCTCAAATAGTTATAATCCCTATTACTATATAATATTATAGGTTTCCTCTTTCTAATGGATTTTAAATAAGCTCAATCAAACATTCCAATCAAAAGTTATGCTAGTTTTAAGTGAACTTACATTTGAAACCCTGATTTGGACTCTGGCCTCTAAGCCGACCTTCCTTGTGATGTATCTGTACAATTTCGACACTTTTGAGTCTTAAATTGAGACCTGTAGTACTTTGAAATGTCTTATTTTAAATTCCACAAGTCTGAACAAAATTGGATGTGTCAAATGAAAGTTATGGTAACTTTCTCAAACCTTGTTGATTTTTGGCCTTTCCAAGAGAGATAATGTTTACAGCATCCCACACACCTAATATTTGATATATGATTATGAAACTTTCTCCCAACATACTGTGGACCATATTTTTTCGAATTCAACTTTTTTCACAGAATTTGGATATTCTATGAAGACTTTATTCATGTTTTACCCAAAACACTTGTTTGATACTAGCTATAGGACTAGTCAAAAACCCTATCCTCCATAGAGTGTTTCTAAAAAATTACAACTACCCAAAAGATGAAATTTGTACTACAATTACTATGCTAGGTCTTCCCAATATCCTCCATTTTTTTCTTTCTGAAGTGGATCTGAGAAAAAATTATAGATAACATTCAAAAATGATTGTATTGAGGAAGAAAAACCCTAGGATCTGTTCTTTGATACCAAATGTAATGAACCATATTCTTAAATTATCATAATAAACCAGAAGTACACACCATGTACAAAATGTGAGCATGGATCACAACTCAAATATAGATAAGTTACAAAATAAATTCTTAAATAATAGGGGAACCCCCTCCAAATAACCAAATACCTTTATATGTCACCATTCACATCTATCCAATAATGAATACATGATCTCTTATGTATAGCTATCCATACTTGCAAATGAGGCCCCTTTACTACTAGTCCCACCCTATTATATTTATATTTACGCATTACATGTACATTTAGCCCCATATATGCCACCCCTTGGGGTCACATCATATACATTAAGCCATATATATGCCCCACTTGGGTCATAAGACACTTAACCTAAATCTTCTAAAATATTATATTTTTGAGATTAAGTATTAGGGTTGTGCATATACTTTCAGAATAAACCCTTTGTAGGGTGAGTCATCATATCAATAGGTGGGATCTATTTGTAGAGGGCTATTTGGATATGATGTAAATCTCTATTTTTCATGTTTTCTAGTATTAATAGCATCATAATTATAAGATTATGTTTTAATATTAGCATCCATATCACACATATAAATTGTTTCATTGATGTACTATCCTTGTATGAAGGGAAACCCCAATTTTCCCTTTGTGGAGGTGTAGGGTCACCACAAACCATTTACAATTGTTCTGGAGGAAAATTATTGGTAAGCACAATGGGTTGATGATCTTCCTATTCATCCATGCATCATTGAACATCCTCCATTTTGTGGCGAATGTGCATAACGTGATCTCATTTACAAATCATGAAAAGGAACTTCAACTTACTCTTCTCTTTTTTACACCCAACATCACTATTTGTATCATTAGATGTTGTATCTCCCTATCCATAATTAGAATTCTTTTTTTTAACCCTCGTGCTTTTGTTTTCCTTTCAAGTTCATAGATTGAACCATGTGGACTCAATTGTATGGACAAAAGATGGGGTAGTTTGAGCATACTACAAAGTCATAAATGGATTATAATGTATGGATATTTCTCCCATTTGACTCGCCATCTAATTAACTAAGGCATGTCCAATAAAGATAATAATGCCATTCGCATGTGGTCCTAGCAATGGATTCTCGGTATCAATATTAAATGGTGAAGAATTCAAAATAATATCATATAGCATATGAGAGTGGGAGTAAATCAAGTCCAATAGTTGGGTCTTGATAAATATATATTTCTCTTTTTGTGACTACTCATTGATAGCATACATGCTTAGAAATACTAAGAAATAATGACTTCACAAACCAATTGGCTAATAAACAATTTCGTATCTTAGATCTTATCAATCAACATTTCTTTCATCACTCATGAATATGATTAGAAATGTGGGTGTAAGTGTTTTGTCTTAACAATGTCAAAATCTTGGTTCTAATCTTATAACCAATAACAATTGGAAGTGCAATAAAAATTCCATTTCCAATGATGAAAAAGTATTATGGGATGAATGAAGCAACTTAAGGTACCAGTTTGAATACATGTCTATGAGAGTTCTATGTAAAATATGAAAAAAACTACTACCATACATCGTGTTCAAAGCAAAAAATAAGTCAAAATCATTACATGGTTCAATTGCTCTTCTGCAGACTTGCCTTCAAATATTAGAATATTCAATGGCAATTTCGTTGGAATAGTAAGCTACATCTGATCATTAAAAATTGGGTTATTTTTAAGGAAAAATATCGGGTAAATTTATAGAATCACAAATGAGTTGCAATAATATATTTAGGGTTTCTATAAAATGTACTCAGCATCCCACTATATACCACATTTCTACCCATAATATTTCCCCTAATGTTATTTTCGTTTGTAGTAATATGACCTTGGCTCATTTGATACTCAACACTTGTGTTAAAACTTCCACCAAAAGGAAATCCCATATTAATCATTGTGACACATCCAAAATGAATCCCAACACTAGGATGAAATGTGATTTCTATAGGAAATCTATATCTGTGAACATTTTTTCTCCCAAAGATAAATCTACAACTAGTGCCCCTTATCAATTTTTATAGAACTAGGAAAACCTAATAATTTTTATCATACAAATGGCACACGCAAAGAAATGTTTCCACCTCCCTGGGAGTTGTTAACAAAAGGGATAATACCAAAATGGTGTAACCATGGGAACATTAGAGACCCAAATAGGAACACTTGAGCTAGTGGGACTCACACCCCTTTCCCTGAATGAACCAACAAAATTTGTCATTCGAAGGAGAGGATTTAAAAAAAAAAAAAAAACAATTGGATATCTAGGTGGGAATTCACCCACCTGTACTAGAGTAGCTTGCAAAGGATTAAGCCCGATAGGTTTGAATTGATTAGAGGAGAATTGTAAATGATATATGTATATATATATATGGTACATAATATTCCTAACTAGGAGAAGAGTGACTCCCTTCAAGGTACATAACTTGATAGTCTAACACTTCAACCAAATATTCTTCAACATATATATTTCTTAATAGGTTTTTTTGTAATGTGGCTATACAAAAATATCCACACTTCATTCTCATAATCCCTTGAATAGTTATCTAGACTCAATATTTCATTCCTTATAAAAGGTGGTTCCATAATATCATGAGGAAGCCTTCGATTCCTTTAGTATTTACAAAATGAATAGTCATATACCTAATAACTAAATGAATAAATGTAAAGTTCCAACAATAAACGTCCTAAGGCCAAATGTGTGTGACACTAACCAACATTCCACTATAAAACCCCTAAAGGCAAGCTACAATAAAACACACCCTTTCAAAAATCAGAAATTCAAAGGTGATAAAATCCATGAACCTTCATTAGTGAAGAGCCAAAAATAGATCCTTTTGTGAATCAATCTTGGGGTAGGGAGACCGAACGGATGAATCCAAGAATCCCAACCTTACTTTTTGGAAATATAGGAATTCAAAATTGGCTTATGTGGACCCTGAATGAAGGACTTCATCGCTTGATCAAGGTTTGAAACCTTGATTTAGGGCTTAAAACTTTGATGGAGAGTTTTAAACCAAAAAGAAAACTATTTATATCAAAAATACCTAGATTGAGGATTTTAAAATATTTTGTTCAAGGGAGTTAAAATCCCTAGTTAAAGGTATTTTTACACCCTTGATTAAGGTATAAAACTCAATCAAAGTCTTGAAATTCAATAAGCATTCCCATTTCTATAATTTTTCATGGATCTATAACTTCGTATAGGTGTAATCTATTTGTTATGACCCTAGTGAGGCATACATGGGGTTAAATGTATATGATATAACCCTAATAGGGGGAATATATGGGGATAAATGTACATGTAATTTGTAAATATATATGTAATATGGTAGGCATAACAGTAAATGGGACTCATGTGTAGTGTTTGAATATGTATATATAGATATCATCTATTCATTATTGAGGACATATGGATTGGGATGTATGATTTTAATTGGGTATTTGGAGGAGGTTCTCCTAATATTTAAGAAGTTATTGTATAACTTATCTATATTATATTTATTATCCATTCTAACATTCTATAAATTGTTTGTAGTTATTTTCTTTTATGATATTTTAAGCATTTGGTTCATAACATTTTGTATCAGAACATTGATCCTATGGTTCTTCTTCTCCAAGCAAGTCATCTTAGAATTTTATCTATAAACTTTCTAATGGGATGGTTTAGATAGTTAAACTTGGAGGTTATTTGTAATACATATCAAAGTATATTTTTTACAATTTTTTTATTCTGGTTCATTACACATTCAGAGATGCATCCTATGGAAAATAGGGTTTTTTACTCATCCTGAATTTAGTTTTAAACAAGTCGGTTTGGGATTTTTTCTATAATTTGTTTTATGGGATTATTTAGTGAAACTTGTAGGTTATTTATACTACATATAAATACATATTTGGTACAAATGTAAACTATTTGTACATTATACTTTTGAAGATAGACCTTGTGGAAGATAGGGTTTTTGACTAGTCTTATAACTAGTCTCAAACAAGTGTTTTGGGTAAAACAATCATATATTATTTTTTGTACACCCCAATTCAGTGACAATACTTGAATTTTAAATAGGACAATCCATAGTGTTTCTGGTAAAACCTTTAGAATTGGGTATTAAATACTGGACATGTGCATTTTGTACAAGTCCGTTCTTCAGAAAAGGATAAACATTAGCAATCTTTGGGAATGTTACAATAACTTTCATTTGGACCGTAACATTTTGGTAAAACCTATGGAATTATACATAATACATATAAAAGTAATATAGGTAAAAATTTCAAACTCAGAAGGGACAAAATTTCAGAAATACATTAGAAGGAAGGTTGACCAACATGACAAACTCCAAATCTGGGTTTTCAAAGGTATGTCCAATTAAAACTATCATAGCGTTTAATTGGGATGTCTGATTGATTTGAATCCAAAGCCATTGGAAAGAGAAAACATAGAATATTATATTGGAAGAATGATTATAACTATTTGAGATCATTATCCTTAATATACTAAGGTTGTAAGTTGAGGGTTGGGATTAAACCTCAATGGAGAATCAATGGAAATACCTATATTTACAAGAGATGAAGATAAAGATGAAATCAATCCAGAGGAATGGTTGAGGATGATAAATAAATATTCTTCAAGTCTTATTTTGGAAAATCTTAATTTTTAGGGTGAATCTTTTACATGGTGGAAAATATTTGATGAATATACTAGACTCTACGCCCACATAGAAAAATTTGAAGAGCTCTTCTCAAATAAATGGATCAAGGATGAAGAAAAATGAAGGAGATTCATAAAACTCAAGTGGATTTAAAGGACTCAAATGAAAATTTATCCAAATTTCAAAAGGATAATGAATAGATAATAAAATATATTACAAATAAAAACGATGATTTTTCCAAGATGCAATCCTTTAATGAATCACTTATTAAGGAGGTTAATAACTTAAATCAAGAAAATAGTAGGGAAAACAGTGGAAAAAGGGTGATTCAAGGGAATATTTGAAAATCAAAGATAAAGAGATATATAGATTATAAAATTATAATGAAAAACTTTAGGATGGGGTTAAAATATTGAAAGAAGAAAAGAAGAATTATCAAAATCAAGAAGAAACACGGATCTTGGATGAAGAATCTACCAAAAGACTTGAACATGAAATTTACAATAAGGTTTAGGAATCACTAAATATTGATGTGTTAAAATCAGAAATTAAATCTAGAATTGAATTAGGATGTCAAAATTTGATAAATGGGGTGACATTGAATCTTCAAAAGGATAAATAAGGCAAGATTCAATAAGGTCACTAGAAGATACTTGAAGAAGTTCAACTTCATATAGGATATGTACATGAAAATATGATGGAATTATATTCAAGTCTAGAGTAACAAAACACCAAGTAAAGAGGATATATGATGCCATTGTCTTTAAAAAAAATATAGACGGAATGCATGTGCAAAGTGAAGGAAAACCATCAAATGTGAAACCATATCAACACCCTCATTACCATGAAATATTTCAAGGAAGAAAATAAGGTCAATATCATGATTATCAAGGAAGAAGATGTAATATTTGTCAATATTCATCGAACAAGTCATCACAAAACCACTCTTCAACAAGATATTACCATAGACCAACAAACACTAGAAATTAGAGAAGTTACAACAACAATACATGGAATCAAAGGAAATATCATTATACAACTACTAGCCAGCAAGGATTAATACCAAAAATAATTTATTTTGGATGGATGAATCATCATCAATGGAATGAAGAAAGCAAGAACATAAGAAAATCATACGTCTTAGTTTCATCACATGTGAATCCTTTAATTGCAAAGATTTGAAGACAACTCTTTTTGAAGGAGGGTACTATGCTATGACCCAAGTGGGGCATATATGGATTTAAATGTGTATGATATGATCGCAAGGGGGGAATACATGGGCCTAAATATACATGTAATGTGTAAATATATATGTAATAGGGTCGACCTAATAGTAAAGGGGACTCATGTGTAGTGTGTGAATAGGTATATATAGATATCATGTATTAATTATTGAGGACATATGAATTGGGATGTACGAATGTAATTGGGTATTTGGAGGAGGTTATCATACTCTTTAAGGAGTTATTATATAACTGATCTATCTTACAGTTGGCCTCCATGCTTACATTATGTACATGGTGTGTTCTTCTGTTTTGTTATGAATTTTGAAGAATTTGTTTCATAACACCCTTCATGTCTTACATGGAAGGTCACAAAATCGATGCATGTAAATTCGGCATTGGATTCTCTATCCAATGAAATAATTTTTTTCATTTTGGATTTCATACTATTTTTAATTTAGATTTTTATAAAACTTCTACAAACATAGCCCGATGGGTTAGCTCAAGTGGATGAGTGTCATTGTTTGCTCAAATGAGGTTCCGAGGTCAAATCCCTAGCCAAGAGCCTATTTAGGGCCTCATTTGATGTCCCCAGCATGCTAGGCTTGTAATCAGGCCGAATGGTTTACCTCGTTTACCATACATAAAATGTGGGGAAATACTTGGGGTTTTCCTATGCTGTATTCCCAGGAAAAAAAGGAAACTTCTACAAAGACGTTTTTCTCCCAAGTAGTGAAGGCCTCAAGATACAAATATGTAGTTTAAAGACCACAACCAAAAAATTAAAACAAATATGTGCCCACTCCATGGATGTTTCCTCTTAAAACGTGTATTAAATTTCATTTTTTGTTTTCATAAAGAGGAGAAAAACAATTGTTCGCAACACAAAGGTGTATAAAATGCAGTTCAAATATTAATTTGTCATCTTCAAAAAATAATATGAAATATAATTTTCCAAAAATGACATTGAATTACTATATTCTTTGTATATCATGTTTGTATAATTGTTTTTTGAAAATTATAAATTGAACTCTAAATCAGGGTTGGTAACAAAAGACACTTGTTAAATATTATGGAAATTTGCAAGGACAAACAATTGATTAAACAAAACATTCGGCACATTAAATTACATTAATATTTTTTGAAACAAATATGGTTAGAAAGACAACATAATTCCTTAGAATTTGTTTTTACTACACATCAAAATTCACATCACATATATGAGTTTCAATGGATTCACTTTAAAAATATGTAAAACATTCAAATTTTCATCACCACGTATCACTCAAAAGTGTGACACATATTCGTGGATTCACCCCAAGACCAACCAACCAAGGTGTGGTAATAAATTATAGTAACCTTCCACAAAATAAAACACCCAAGGTAGAATCTTCCTCATGAAGACAAGAAACCTCCAAGTCAGCTAAAACTTATATCTATGATATTCTTCAGTTTCTACAAGTAATTCCCATTTCCAATAACCTATGATAAACCTAAGAATGGCCATTAACGATATTGATTCATAATTGGTAGTTGATAAAAATAGTTATGTATCAAGATTCTACATTGGGTAGACATGTAAGACTTCATCCTATAGTCAAAACTAGAGAAATAATTCATCACCCTGAGTAACATGTGAACAATGTTAAAATCCCCTATTACACATCCACCCATTAACCCAAGTATGAGGTGATATCTCAACACTTAAATTGGCTTTACCTAGTGCTTAACTCCTATGTTAGAAGATATTTCCCAGTGAATAGTTATTTTTACTACTATACTTTATACTCTTTATTAAACTCTTAGTTTCATTTTGGTGGCCTTGGAAAATTTACTCTCCAACCCTACACCAAGCCCCATCACCCAGACTATTGTTGGTCTTATATCAGAGAAAAGATGATCTAGTTGAGTTTAGATTTAATGTTTCTATTGAGTCTTTTTAATTAGTCAAGGGTAATTAAATGACATTTGATGTTGTTTTAAGACTCAAGAATGATAAATAAAATAAATAAATTGACAAATGAAATTAAACATGTATGCATTTCTTCCAACTATAATAGTGAAATTATTGAAGCTACCTTGAATCCCTAAAATATTAAGAGATCAAGATTATTGTTTCAATGAAAATCGACCCTATTTTATACCTCTTAATATCATAAGATCAAAAAATAGTTGAAAATTCCATTTCATAAATGAACTCAACTTAATTCCCTAAAAAATGCAAACAAATTTTGAATAGTTTTTATCTTTTAAATTATAGATCACTGTAATGATCCTAAGCCATTATGCAAGGATCATC
>JASDQU010502917.1:62339-102188 GCA_032191745.1 Picea mariana | reverse complement strand
TATTGTGGACATGGAATTATGATGTATAAATGTATTTGGTTATGTGGAGAAGGTTATCATATTCTTTAAAGAGTTATTAGGTAACTTATATTTCTTAGAGTTGTGCACCATGCCCACATTTTGTACATGGTGTGTACTTATGTTATGTTATGATATCTTAAGAATTTGGTTCATTACATTGTACAATTTTTTACGATGCAACTCCATCGAAATCAATTGTTAATTTCCACTTCTTAGATGTCTTCTTATTTTTCGTTCTCACTTTATCAATTAACATTTTTTTGGACACTCGATTGTAGGTTGCATGGTGAAAAGTTACAAACTCTTCTAATTTGAATATATTTGGTTCCTGAGTGACTAGGGCTTCAGAAATTTCTCAGGTTTCGAGGATTCTTTGCTCAGACTAACTGAATTCTTCAATAAGTTCATCCACATCCATAGCTTGTGAGATTTTTTGGGTTTTAGGTACACCTAACCCTGTTTTTTGTGTATCCATTTTTTTTTTGGCAGAAGTGTATACAATATGAGAATTTTCAATATTTTTCTTTGGTGGGTCCTTATCATCGTCGTCGTCTGAAATTTTGGTTGGTGTTTTCCTCATCTCCATACTACTGCTCTTTCATTTTTTTCTTATCGGAGTACTCTTTTGAGACATAGTTAGTGAATTGGGATTTCTATCCGCTACTTCTCTATCGTTCTATCGATATGCTTCATTGGTACTAACTAATTCATCCATGTCATTTAAATCTTTGTCGGTCGAAGTCTCAGGGAGATCTAAATTATCTCCACCCCCTTATTTAATCTATTTGATTTTGGTAAATAATAAGAATAACCAATTAACGCCATATGTGCAGTAAACATATTGTTTGGGTCGAAACCCTCAACGAATTCATCTTATTTTAGGTTGAGTTGATCAAGATTACCTGCAAGTTCATCCAAATGGGATATATGTTTTACAATAATTTCTCCAATTTTTCAAAGCAGGGGGAAGAATTTCTTCTTTCTCTTCTCATTGAAGAAGTGATCCCAAGTCGTGTACTGCATGTAAACTTCCACAACAAAATATCTATATGACACATAAAATGGGAGGAGGAAAAGTTTCTCTTCACAACCAAATAACCTTATGATATTGTAATATTCAATGGTTTCAAAAACTCCTTTTTCCGTGAGAAAGGTAGCATCTTCAAGTGATAATCTCAATGTATTAGGGCCAAAGACCAATTTTTTAAACTCTCAAATGAAATCGTTTTGAACCGGGTAAAAATAATACTGATCTTTGTGCCTCCACAAGGCTAGATACCATGTGAAAATTGGTTCCACCTTAAAAACAATTCTCCTTTCCCTCAGCAATTCCTCAAATACATGGAAATACGTTATGGGTAAAATAAGATAGGATGTCATATAAAATTTGCCGGCCTTTTTCAAATTACTCAATTGAAATGAGACTTCACTAGAAATAATGTGACAATATTTTTGAATTTATTACAAAGTCTATGAGATCTTCATTAATTTAATAATGGAATTATGTTCACACAAGGGGAGGCTAATGTGGCGAGGAAAATAAATGTGATGGGAAGTGGCGATGGGATGTCGTTGTGGATAAAAAGTGGTTAAGTATGGAGGTGCATTACAAGGAACGAAAGGTACATTATGTAGAATGTGAGACTGCGGGTTGGCATGCATGCGGGTCTGGGAGCATACAGGAATGAAAAGGTAAAAGTGAAAATGCCTCGCACCCGAAGTAAGAAAAATGACTAAGTATGGGTTTTTGAGAATCCAGAATCATCTTCCATTGGGATAATGGAGTCAAAAATAAAAGAAAATGAGAAAAGAAAGAGAAAAAACTAATAGGATATTTACAGAGTACCAAGGGTGATTATATATAGTTTTTTACTAAGGGGGGTTAACATAAAAAATGTTTTAGATGTTTCTCATTCACAGGAAACAGTTGAATAATTCCCTTCATATCCTTCAATAAGTATTAATTTTAACCAATAACCTTCTCAATCTGATATGGGCCAATCCAAAGAGCTTCAAATCTTGTGTGGAAGGATGGTTTTTCCTTTTCTTTGTTCCACAAAAAAAAATGGATTGATCCTTTTGAAAATCCTTTGAAGTAGTACATTTTTCAAAGTATTTTTTGACCACCTATTGTCTTTTGTTCATTTCCATTATTTCTTGTTCCCTTTGTTCTTCAAGTTGTAGAAGTTCGTGATACCTTTTTTATAACGGTGATTGTTCTTATTTTTCTTCAACATCTGTAGTGAGTGAAAGGGAATTAAATTCTAAATGTAGAGGTATTATTGCTTCTTTCCCATACACTAAAGTGTATGGAGAATGTCTAGTACTATATTTTTGAGTAAGACAACTTGTGCAGAGTGCATCTATCAACTTGTTATGCCAATTCTTGTGGTTGGCCTCAATTGTATTTTTGATAATTTGAATCAATGTTTTGTTTGTTGACTATGTCAAACCATTTCCTTGTGGGTAATAATTGGATGACTGACCCATGATGATAACATATTCTCCACAAAATTTTGTAAATTTTGACCCAATAAAAATTGAGCCATTGTCTATTATGAGCTTTTTTGGTACACCAAATCTTGACAAAACATTTTCCTTTAAGAGATGAATTAACTGATTTGAATTTGCATTTCTCAAAGTCACTGCTTCTTTCCACTTTGTAAAGTAAGAAGTTGCATTAATGATAAAAGAGTGGCCTTTTCTAGACTTAGGGTTTATTGGACCAATCATATATAAACCCCATTGAGAAAATGGTTGATCCACCATTGTATATTGTAATGGCATTGCAGCTCTTTTCATTTTCCCTGAGAAAGTATGACATGGAATGCATTTTTGAACAAACTCATAAGAATATTTGAGCATAGTTGGCCAATAATAACCAACTCAAATGATTCATGAGCTGTCACAACTGACAAAAATTTCCACCACAAACACCACTATGAAAATCTCAAAGCATTTCTATGGAATTCGAATAATCCAAGCATCTTAATAGGACACCATCAAAATTTCTTTGGAACGGTACACCGGATAATAGAACGTATTGATTTGTCTTCATTTTTAGGGTTCTTTGTTCTTTAGAAGACATTTCAAGAGGGAATTTACCAGACTTCAAATAAAAAATTATATCCTTATACCATTCTGAATTTACTAAACTTGTTCTCTATATTACAACATCAAATCCACTGGGAGGGGAGATGTTCAGGGATTTGATCCCAGTCATGAATTTACATAATCCATGTCCTTTGACTGCTTTCAAAGGTTTAATTTACAGATCATATTCTTGAAGATTTGCCAACCAATTTTCCCATCTTCCTTCTCTAAGTTGTTGATTCAACAACATTTTTACGAGTGAATGTGGGACATAAGCAATGATATGAGATAATAGAATGTATGTTCTAAAACGATCAATTTCTTTAACCAAGGAAAGAGCTTGTTTCTCAATGATTGAGTAATTTAATAAATAATAATGCAAGGTTTTACTCATGAAAGCAATTGGGAGTTCTTCTAGTTTTTTATTTTTTTTAGTTAGGATAGAGGCAATGGTTTCTTCTAAATCAAATGAATACAATATGAATTATTTTTCAAAATCAGGGCTGACAAGAACAAGAGAGTTAGTAATGGCATGTTTCATTTCTATGAAGGATTTCTGAATATATGGTGTCCATTCAAATTTTGTATCTTTCTTTAACAACTTTTTTATTGCCTTGACAATGGTAGCATAATCAAGAACAAATCGTCGAACAAATTTTATCTTTCCAAATAAATATTTCACTCATTTTCTTGATGTTGGAGAGTTTAGGTCATTTATTTATTTGACTCTTTCTAGATCAATGTATACTCCTTCTTTGCTTACCACATGGCCTAACAACTTTCTTTATGTTATGAAAACAAGAAATTTTGGGGATTCAATGATATTCCATATATTCTACATCTTTCAAAGACCTTTATGAGATGCTTGATATGTCTTTTGTCTTAATTTTGAATAGAATGTTAGTTCATCTCGATAATATGCCATAAATTTTCCAATGAAATCTTTGAAAGTGTGATCCATTACTCTCTAGAATGTTGCACCAGTGTTTTTCAATCCAAATGGCATTATAATATAAGCATAGGTTCCCCATGGTGTGTATGGATGTTTCTCTTTACATATCTTCTTCTGCCACAAGAACCTGGTTATAACCTGAAAACCCATCTAATATAGACATTAATGCAGAACCAGTGACTTGTTGAAGAAGCATCTCCATATTTGGCAGTCAGTAATTTTGTTTTATGCTCACTTGATTAAGATCTCTGAAATCAACACAAAGGTGGATTTCATCATTCTTTTTTCTTACTGCCACGGGATTTGAGAACCACTCCAAAGTTCCGGTAGAAAAAATTATGCAAACCTTCTTTAATTTCTCAATTTTTATCTTCACTAGAGGATTTATCTTGGGATTTATCATTCTTAACTTTTGATTGAAAGGTTTTCGTCTTTATTTCAAAGGTATGACATGTTGAAATATGGACTTGTCATATTATTTCAAGTCATCGTAACTCCAAACAAATATGTCTTAAATTATGTGAAAATATGGGTATACTGATCGATTTCTTCAATAATGCAACTAGAATCCAAATTTATGTCTTTTGGAAAATTGGGAGTGCCAATGTTTATCTTTTATGTTTATTGAACCTTTATGACATATGGTTCTTTAAGTGGGTCTAGAATATTTGTTTGGTCATCTCTTGTAAAAAGGGATTCTAAAATGATACAACTCTTGGGACTAAATTTAAAATTTTGATCATACACCTCCCTCCAAGGACTTTGATCTTATTATGAATCATTAGAAATCATGGAGTCATTATCAGTAAAGAAGTTTATAGAATGCTCATCATTTTCAAAGACTTGTAAATATTCCTGGTTATCTGGTATTGAAGGTTGGAAAATTGTATTTACATGGAAAGTGCTATGACCTTGAGAACCTTTTGTATTGAAACTAGATGTGGCCATTGCTAATGAACATGTCTTTGGATTCCTTTCTCTAGGAATAAAATATATATTGAAAGAATTGAAAGAATCCATGAGTTCACAAACTCTTCTTGCATAACGTTTCAGTTTCTCCTTTTTAATTATATATTTCTTTATGATATGATTGATGATCAAATTTGAATCACCAGTGACTACCAAATTTTCAACTTTCATTTGAAGAGAAAGAATCATCCCTTGAAACAATGCATCGTATTTTGCTTTGTTATTTATACATGGAAACTTAAATCTAATTGCATGTGGATATATACCAAATTGAGGGATTTTAAAATGATTCATTCTCTATTTGCATACTCGAAACAATCATCATCAAACGATACCTTCCAGAATCCCTAAAAAGATTTTTCTTCATCTTGTTTAGGAAGACTGATTTGTTCTGAACTGAGAACAAAATATTTTCCAAGTACTACATCAATACAATTATGCATTACTTCGTTCTCTTTCTTCTTGAAACATATAGTTCTCAAGGGACCCTGATCATTGTTCCATATTTGTTAGGAAACGCCATACAACTTCCATCATTCATAATATGTTCTCCAATTAATGAACACCAATCCCTTCCTAATACAACACCATATGTTGGAGGTAAGTCCACAATTATAATAATGAAAAAAGTCATGATGTGAGGTGTTTCACTTATCCATAGACGGAATTATTTTATATTTCCATAGGATGGAACCTTTCTAGAATCAAAGGCATATATACTTTATCCAATCTCGTAGTATTTTGTACATCTCATTCCCAACGCTTCCATGACTCATAAAGGCATGATATTATTGGTAGCTCCACTATCAACCAGAAAATTATGTAATGTAAAGTTATGATTTTCTATGGATATGTAGAAAGGTGGGATTTTTCCTCTTGGTATTAGTAATGAGACATTTTATTGTTGTCTCGTGTTTATGACAGCAACTTCTATTCTTATTTATGAATCATCAAGTATTTTTTTTTAAAAGTCTCTTTGTTGTGGTATTTTCACCACCTCCAAGAAGGGAAAGGTAATTATGAGTTTGGATAAATCATCAATCAGATTATAATCCATCTGTAGTGGAGTCTTTGTCTGTTTAGAAACTATGTGTTGCTTTGTTGGTTCTTCATTATTATTTTGTATCTTCTCCTTATCAAGTGTTTCTTTTTTCTTGAATTTATTCACTTGTGCTCTAGTTTGGACAACATTATATTGTGAATATTATGTATCTTCTTGTTCATCAAAAATATAAAAATGTGATGTTCCTTCATCCATATATACTAACTCTAGAACCTCATGTTGGGTTACATATCTTTCTTGATCAAAATTTTCAAATATTTCTTCTTCCATGATTTCTTCTAATACAACAACATTAGGATTTGGCACTCTTGGTGCCCTTGGTCTATGTTAATAAACTCTATCATGTTCTATTCTTGGATATTGTAATGAGTCTCTTATTTTTGGATTAGGTGGAGTAAGATTATCACCTCTTTTTAGCCTAGTAATCTCATTCTGCATTTGTCTGATGATTGTTCTCATTTGAGAAATCTCTATTTTATGTCTTGTTTCCCGAGAAACTATTGGATCATTTATGACATTAGGGGGAACCCCTTGGATGATCCCTCTACCATTTCATTTATTTTAAACGGTTCTTGAAGTATATGGCCCTTGATGTGATATGGCAAGAGTATTCATTTGTCTTTACACTTTCCCAGGAATGATTTCAGTATCACCGTTGGTATCCAGCATAATTATTCCATATTTTTTGTCTTTTGAATGGCTCCATATAAATCATTTATTTGTGAAGATATAATTTCATAATTTACATTTGTAGGCATTTCATTTTTATAACATCCAAATATAACAAGAACATTTCGATGTTGCTCTTCTGGGATTTGATTCATAGTCTTAAAGAATCATAAGTTGAAATATTTATTTCCCTCTCCTTTATTGAGATGAATTGAGTAAATTGGGTGAGAAGAGTATGATATGCAATAGGAGGTGCATACATAGTCATAAGAAGGTTTTCAAAATCATCGAATGATCCTATTGATCGAGTTGGTAGAGAAAGATAGCATTCATACGTTGGACCTATTAGGGTTTATAGAAAGACTATGACCATGAAATCATCATGTTCGATCAAATGTATATCGCAAACACTCAAAAAAAGATCCATATGTCTTCTTGGTTCTATGAACTTGTTACTTGAGAATACAGACAAGAATCCTTGAGGTAATGTTGGCGAGGTGTGTTGTTCTCTTTGTAAATTAAGTGGGTCATTTCTAGCCCTTATTATTGTATTTATTTTTCTATTATTTTCTTCCCTTTCTTCATTGGGAATTTCATTTCTTCGTTCTTCTCTGTCTTCCATGGTTAGGGTTTCACTTATTTCTAAATTTGAACTTTTACCAACCTTGTAGATTAAGAGTTTATTACTTTTACTGCTTGTTAGTGCACCTTTAAAAGGTTCTAGTTTTCTTTTTGAATTCATTTTTGTCTTGTTTGTCTCAAAGATATTTCTCTTTCTTCTTCTCTGGCAAGGGTTTCCCAAGATCTTTCAATTTCAATACAGATCTTAGTTTTCGTTAACACCAAATCATACATTTGATGCAAAACACCTCCTTGATTTCTAAGTCATACTTGTAATTGGGGTTGATTTGGTTCTAGTTGAGTCATCAAAATTCTAGTCTTCAAAACTAGTATTTTATTCTCCCTAGTATGATCACAAAAAATGTTGATCTAAAAGACTATTTTATGGTCTTTAAATCAACCCCATAAGGATAATATCCCCCTGAATTTTTTAATAGCTAGTAATCCTCTATGTTGGAATACTGAGAGGCAGGGGGGTGAATTAATTTTACCACTTTCAATCACAATATATATAAACTTCAACTTTATCAGTAGTATTCAATAGTTTATCACTTATGCATTCAATACATCATTGCATCATAAATAATATCATTCACCATTGCATAATAAACAACCACAGATACACAGTACACCAGAATTTACATGGATACCCAAATGGGAGAAACCACGGAATGATTTCTTATATATATCAAGAATACATTCATAGAAAGCACCAACTTCCCAATTCTCCAGTGCCAACTGGAAGGAGGCTTCAACTTGAAGGAAGCTACAACTCCCTAAATTATCCAGCTACAACTAGAAGGGGGCTCAAACCCCCTAGTTTACAGGCTCCAACCTGAAGGAAGCTCCAACTCCCTGTGTTCTTTGGAACCAACAAGAAGGAGGCTATGACCCCCTGATTTACAGGCTCCAACCTGAAGGAAGCTCCAACTCCATGTGTTCTTTGGCACCAACCCAAAGGAGGATACAATCCCCTTTCCTTGCCCCATCCTGGCACCCTGAAATATAAGTGTAGACTCAAACTGTCACTACCACTAATCAACCTGTAACTGCCACAGTCATCAACCAACCTGTCACTGTCATTTTCACATCAACCTATCACTATCATTGTCATATCAACCACTCATTTTCACTCTATCACATCAACCTATACCTGATTATCAACCAATCATCCAACCCGGCATTGTCCATGTCACCATCATTGTCATTGATATATCATCATCAACCATCTATAACTAGATCCACTCTCATGGATACCAAAACTATCACCATACCATGTACATCAACCATGTACCAAAACCTGTACCATATCATGTACATCAACCATGTACCATATCATGAATGTACCAAGATCAGCAAGAAGTTCCTCTAGCAATGTACCATATCATCATCAACGTATGAACCATAACATCACCAAGATGTGTCTCAATATCACCAATCATGTACCATAAGATATATCAAGTTTTGGTACCATAACATCAATGATAAGCCATATACCTCAATTGTATAACAAAACCATGTACCAAGTACCAAGCATCAACTATGTACCAAATGATGTGCCTCAACCAAATACCATAAGATGTGATAAAATCACCATGATATATACCAAACCAAATACCAATATAGACAAGATATGCTTCTAATCAATGTACAATCATGTACCACAACATCCAATGCATGTACCTCAAACATGTGCCATAACCTCATCAAGAAGTGCCTCAAACATGCATCAATATCACCAAGAAATGTACCTCATACATGTACCAACATATTCCTCACACTATGCACATAATATGTTCCTCAAGCATGTACAAATGTCTAAAAAATATACCAAATACATGTCTCAATCATGCACCATAACATCACCAACATGTAACAAATATATACCTCAAACCATGTGCCTCAAGCATGTGCCAACATCCATAAACCATGTACCAAGAGACACCATCAAACACATTCCATATCACTCATGATATTCCTCAAGAATATACCATATATAAAATCATATTCCAAGTATCTAAGACATGCCTCAAGGTATATATCGAAACTCACAAAGACATGCCTAAGCATGTGCCAAACCTTCCAAGATGCAAGCCTCAAAACACATAGAGCAACATACCTTTAAACATGTAGCTGAATTGATACCAAGATTTCATACATGTAACTCTTCCTTAGCCTCAACAACTTGGTACTAGCATCCTCCCCAAATTTTCCTTAGCCTCACAAGACTAAGACCATTCAACTAGCAGGGCCTCGCAGGGGAGCCTTGCGGGACACCAGTAGTTTGACCCACGAGGGTCATCCAAATTAGGGTTTCATAGAAAACCCGCGCTCTCCTCTGCAATCCCAAAAATTTCTCACTCTTTACTCTTTTGTTTCCTCAGATTCGTCATTTCAGATTCGCCAATAGATCACTTGCTAACATATAATATATTCAATAAACTCATGTGTGGAAGTGTACAAATGAGAGGCTTCTTGTTGTGTATTTATACTTTTCCAAGTGAATTATTTCCTTAACTTTAGGGTCAACCTGTAATTTCTTGTTTTAACCACTTTACCCTTTAATTAATGACTTGTAACATCGTGTTATAACCTTTTAGGGGCTTCTTAACCATTCTTCAAGGCTTCCAACTTCATGACCTCATAACTCCTCAACCGTGAGGAACTATGTGGCATACCACCTACCGTTGGAAACGATATGATGAGGACTATCCATAATTGAGTGTGTTGCCTGCATTTACACTATCCTTCATGTCCTTATTCCTCAAACAAATTTGGGTTTCATGACCACACCTCTGAGGCTTCTTGTAGACTTCGTCAAATGCACCCATCACATTTGTTGACATTAAATACGATCACTTATGTTGACATCAATGAAAAACAACTATCCAACAACATCAATGACAACCAACTATCCAACAATATCCCCCTTTGGCATTTATAACAACAGTCATACTCCACCTATGTTCAATGCTCCTGATATTTCTCTCCTCATGTTTCTCTCCCCCTTTGACATCAATGGAAAAGGGTATCTCCCCTTGGGGATTCTTCCCTTGTATTCATTATTCTAATATTTATCTTTTGATCTTTCTCTTTCTCCCCCTTTGACATCATGGGTAAGAGGGTAACTCCCCTTGTCGATATGTCTTCTCCTATCTTTATGCTTCTAATCTGGTCTCTCTCTCTGACAATTTCTCTCCCCTTTATTTCTCTACAAGATGTCGTGTATATAAATGTGGGGTTTCTTGTACTTGCTTCCTTTCCTCTCTTTTGGTGTTTCTTTTCCATTGGTGCTTCCTCTTGTAATTCACTGGCATATACAAAAAGCATTCAAAAATTACTTGACTTCAAATCTTCATGGCTTTTCAAGTTCCCATAATGACCATACTCTTCATCAATTTTCCTTTGATGGTATGGCTTCTGCTGACGATTTATCTTCCCTTCTTTTGTTATGCCTTTCACTACTTGATTTCTTGTGACTATTTGATTCTACCTTTCAATATGATTTTATCCACTATTATGCATCTTCTATGACTCATGTCTTTTGTATCTTCCAAATATCTCATGAATCCTTATTTGTTCATAAAATTTTCCATGATTTTGCTACTCAAGTGCACACAATGTTGACCCATTTGTCACTTTACCATTTTGAATACTTCTTTGAATCTTCTACAACTAATCACTACATATTCCTATTTTTCAAATTGTCTATTCAATATGCAAATCAGACTCTACATGTCTATAATAATTTGTACTGAATATGTCCCTACCTGAATACATACATGGAATCTTCTATACAATCATGAACCTCTTCCTAAGAAGTGTACCAATCATATACTTCATAACTATCGGTTGATACATGCATAGGAATGTGTTTCGAAAGTTGCTCCTCAAAAAATCAAACTGTCACAATACATTCTGCACTTTTGTCATCAAACCACTCTGAAACTACCTTCCCAAAATCTGCAAACACTTTTGTACATACGTCTCTCTTGCCACATTTCAGATGTCTCTCTTGCCACGTTCAAGACGTCGGTCTTGCCACGTTTTAGATGTCTCTCTTGCCACATTCCAGACGTCTCTCTTGCCACATTCAAGACATCGCAATAACGACGAAATCTATGTCGTCGGAAAAGAGACGTCATGTGAAACGATGTTTGAGAGAGTCTGTTGTTTGTCGTTCTCTCGACAATATAAAGTGGCAATTGCGTCGAACGTGCTGTCGGAATTTGACCCAAATGTACTAGTGATATTATTTGTTTTCTTTTTCAATAATTTCGAAAAGTTTGAAAAAGAATAAAAGAATGCTACGTTACAAAGGAGGATCGAGTGTCACAAACATACTAGTTCCAAGCACAAGGAACACATGGATGCTCAGAGCAAAGGGACATATGCAGGAAAAGGACACTCAGGAAAAATCCTTCATGGGCCAAGGTGTCAAGAAGTAGAGGCAAAGTGCTACAGGGCTTGCGTATAAGGCATGCTTCAAATGGTTCAATTGAGAGCAACATGGAGCCATCATTAGGCCAAAGATGCAGGTATGAAAACGTGATTAATAAGACACACAATGGCAACGTCCTTCGATGTAATTTTAACGAGCCCGGAGAAGGTAAGCTCGACAGTTTTTCATATTTAGAGAGTCTGAAAAAGCGTAAAAGGAGACTCTGTTGGGGTACCTTTTTCGAAGACAGTCTAGTCGATTCGAAAAAGGGGTAAATTAGCACCAAAAGGATGTCTATTCAAAACCATTTTAATGAGTGTAATAAAGACAAGATCACTTGGCAATTTTTTCATATTTAAGGATTCTGAAAAAAGCTTACTATGGACTCTGTCAGGAATGTTCTTCTGCACCATTTTAACGAGTGTGAAGGAATAAGGTCTCTTGGCGATCTTTTCAATTTTAGGGAATCTGAAAAGAGCTTAACTATGGACTCCATGGGGGTTCCTTTTTCGTAAATTTAGTCCCTCAAGCCTGAAAAAGGGTTAAAATCATACCTAAGAATACTCTTATAGGGAACCGAAGCTCCTAGAGTATACCTTTGTTTGTACAGTTGACCATCCAGACCGAAAAAGGGGTAAACTACCGCCGGAAAGACATGCCTTCAAATTTCAGTTTAGCGAGTGTGAAGGTCAACAAGGTCACTCAACAATCTTTTCAATTTTAGAGGGTCTAAAAAGGGATTAAAAGAAGACTCGTTGTGTTTTGGAAGTTCTGAGGGTGAGGTCAAGAGTGATAATGCATCATGCAAATGAGGCTCAAAATCATAATCAATATAAAACTAATAAGGACTCCCGAACCTATAGTCATGAATGACGGCATGGACACCAAAATGCAACCAGGATCTATTTAGGGCATCCATGAAGGGTTAGGCTCTACCACTAAAATACGACACTTCTAAAGCAACAATGATGGTCCTGTGTCGCAATTCGGTGGGATCGATCCTATGGAAAAGTGAAAAAGGAAACAAGGTGAAACAAGTGGAGGTGGGATCCTATCTTACATGCACAAAGTTGAAAAAATGACTTTTTACCAAAAGACCTTGAAAATGACCCAAAACTCACAAAGTTTCCCAATACCCAAAGTAACTCTTATCGTAACAATCCATAAGAAACTCTTGAACCGTGTTAAATGATTTTAATTTAGAAAAAACAACAAAAGGGTCCAAAAAATGACAAAAAGGTGCCAAAAAGTCTATAAATAGAAGCCGGCAGCTTATTATCACCATTGTTAATTGAGAAATTGACTGTGGAGCCAAAAACACCCCTTTGTCAAAAGAGTTGATTATGGGAGCTTCGATGGATGGAACGAACTTCCGATTGGACCAAGTAAGTACATAATAACCCCCCTTACATCTCAATTCTTCATTTATGCATTTCTTTTTGTTTTTTGAGGGGGTGTTGACCTTTAAAATGGTCGGCCCTACGTATACACAGGTTGTCCTATGAAAGCCCGCATACAGAGAAAATATTGCACGCAGGCATACGCAACTGTCTACATTATAGCCTGCGTATATCCTCCAACATAGAAAAAATATAAAACAATGCAAGGGCTAATCCCTCCTGAACTCTTCAATTGCAAGATGTACGTTCACTAGAGAGAGAGAGAGAGAGCACGAGGACTTTGATTCTGTGGTCTCATATGACCCTGATGTTGTAGTTGAATTAGCTCAATGTGTCTTATTTAAGTTCTTCCAGAGTACATTTATGCGGGCACAACCTAGGTTGTTGAATGCCTTGATAGAATACTAGCACCCGGATGCGGAGGCATTCATGCTTGAGGGACAGTCGTTGACTCCAATGACTGAAGATATCTACTTTCTGACTGGCCTCTCAAGGAGAGGAGAACCAGTCAACCTTCATGCATTTCCCTTCGGGACACGCAACATAGCAGAGTCGATTGGACTCCATTGCGAGGTGGGTACTGAAAAAGTGGGCACCCAGTTGTCGATTCATAATATCAGCAACCTACCGCTGAAAGCAATAGTTCTACTTATTAGGTGGATCACTAGATTTGTAACTTTACACTAGGCTTCCCGGGCGCACATGAATTGTATGGTTCAGTGCTTGAATGCACAAGTTTTTGACTAGAGTAATACTTTACTAGACTGCATGAAAAGGCAGTTGACAGAGTGTTGGATGCGGAGGCATAGAAAATTTGGGTTTGGTACTATCCTTTGTGATTTCTTCTTCGAGAGGGTACCTATTCTGAGTCTGAGGGAGATTGTACGAGGGAACGTAGCCTCTTCTCCGGCAGTAAACAGATGGGCGGCATTGTTGCCATGACAGGGGGGAGGGAGGACTATCAAGGCCTTTGACAACAAGTTTTTCAATTGGTGGTCATGGAAGATTCATGTGATAGAGGACTATCCCTATGTTGGAATCGACTTTTCTAGGGACCCTGACATGGGTGTACCTCCCGGAGTGGTACGAGGAGAGCTAGGTAAGATTTCTTTTCAAAGTTATTTGATTTTTATTTTGTTTTTATATATATCATTTTTTTGTATACTAGAGTATCTGACAAATATGTGCCTGTTATGTGAAGATGTGGGACCACTGCATCCAGTGGACTTTGAAACGACCAGGCGACGTCCTCAACCAGAGGCCGCACCAGCCATAGCCAGCAGACCAGCAACAACAGGGGGACCTCCAACCGATGAGGCTGAGAGAGTTTTGAGACGGGTAGAGCGGAACCTTACCTCGCTCACTCGCACAATCCCCATGGCAGAGATCGAGGATCTGCCGCCATCTATGCAGCCTCATGTAGTTGGGGTTCCACAGACTTGGGTCCAGCTATTCCGGCATTTGGAAAAAATCGTTGTTTAGTACAACAGGGCCAATAGGCCTCGTCCTTATCTAGGCCAGGCTACCTACGTGCTAAGGGCACCTTTTGTATATTTTTTAGGGCATAAGCCCCGTGACTCTTTACTGGATTTATTTTTGAGCCACTTGCACACACCCATGTACTCCGATATTTTTGATATTATATATGGATTTTTTTATCTTTTTGTGTTTTATGGATTACACTTATCTACAAATGTATTTACATGTGCGTGTGTGTGATTTTTCTTACATGTGTGCAAGATGCCAATCTAATATATGATTAGCTAGAGTATCTGTAACCTGATTCAATCTCCTAGGAACATGGATATACATAATGTAATCAAATTTTTGTTCTAAGAGACGTACCCTAAGGAACCGTCTGTGTAGAGTAGGATCGTGAATGAAATAAACTCCATTTAACTGAGACACAACCAATTGAGCGTCTAAATAGACCCGGAGGTGAGAGATACCAAGAGACAAAGCATCATGAAGCAACTCAATAATTGCGCTATATTCGATGGCATTGTTTGTGGTGTTGCCTAAACAGATACCTCCTGAAGATAGTAATTGGCCCTGAGATGTGAAAATCACCCAAGTTGCGAAGGCAAGCCTCTAAGTGTGCCAGCTAGCACCGTCCGCGAACCTAACAAACACCTCTGATTCACTTGACATCTACCACAGTGAAAAATATAACATCAAAAACGGCACATCCATAAAACCAAAAGAAACTAAAAAGTAATAGTACAAAGACTATACATATGTTACAAAAAGTCACCCGAGGCGACCTACCTACGAGTAATACTTCTTGAGGTAGAGCCCATTTATAGGCTCCACAAAAACATTTCCCTCAAAGTCCACCAGACAATAAGTACCCTTTCTTAGAACCTCTTAGGTCTGAACCACATAGGTTTGAACTTGTCTACCCCCAGGGGGTCCTTATCTTGGTCATAGACCAGGACAAGGGCACCTTCAGAGAAAATCTGAGGATGAATGAACCGATCATATTGACACTTGAATTTTTCTTTATGAGATTTGTTAGCTAAGGCCGCATCACGATGTTTCTCATTGAGTTGCTCGAGATATAATAAACACTCTTCAAGCGATGAAGTGTCTGGAAATAACTGTACTTCCAACTTTAAAGACGGGATCTGGAATTCTATGGGAAAGACTGCTTCCAACCCATAAACGAGTTGAAAAGGTGAGAAACTGGTTGCAGTCATAACAAACGTTCAGTAAGCCCATAATGTCAAATATAACATCAAATGCCAATTTGACTTGGCCGAATTGATCGTCCGTTGTAGAATGGTTCTAATAGATTTGTTTACAGCGTCCACCTGACCATTCGCTTGGGCGTAGTAGGGTGATGAATGTTCCTGCTACAACCCAAGATTTGACGTTAACTCGGTCATCATTTTGTTTTGAAAGTGACTGCCATGGTCAATGACAATATATCTCAGGACGCCGAACCCTGCTATTATCTGGTTGAACAAAAAGAGAGTTGTTGTCTCCTCATCATCTTTAAACGTCGGCATAGCTTCGACCCACTTGGTGAAGTAGTCTACTACTATGATGATATAGCGATGCCCCCTTATTGAAGGGGGGTTGCATGTAGTGTAATCAATACCCCATTTAGTGAAGGGACCAATGGTAATAACGGGAAACATGGGAGCGGGGTGTGCCCTCATCTTCCAGGAGAAGATCTGACATGGGTGGCACTTCTTGACCGATTCAACACAATCTTTGATTAATGTTGGCTAGAAGTAACTGGCTCGTAGAATTTTTTGGGTTGTTGCCAACCCAGACAGATGACCGCCACATGCTCTAGTGTGGCAATCATTAAGCACAATTTCCACTTCTTCATGAGTGAGACATCGGTGAAGGATGCAGTCTACACCTCGACGATACAAAGTGTCCTCGAGTATGAGATAGTTCTTATCTTGATGGCATATACAGCAACGCTCATCATGAGAAGCAGAGGCGGGACACTTAAAAGTCTGGATATAGACAAGCACATCTCCATACCAAGGGTCGAAAGACACGATAAAAAACATGTCTCCTTTTATAGGTGACTCATCAAGTATAACATCACCTGATTTGACCAGAAGTTCCGATATGAGTTTCGCGAAGACCATCGACTTTTTGGATTTCGCCAAAATGAACTCCAAGTCAAATTCCTGGAGGATAATTATCCATCTATTGATCTTTATGTTGATGACTCGTCGTGTCAATACATATTGAAATGGATTCACAATGGCAATGATGATGGTCTTGTGAAACAAAATGTAATGACGAAACCGTTGGACAAGACGAACTGCTGCCAACGCAAGTTTTTCAATGTGGGAATAATTGAGTTTCGGTCCAACTAGGCCTCGGCTCAGGCAATAAATCATGTATTATGAGAGAAAAACATCCTCCTAAACTAATACCATACCGATGGTCGACTCCGTAGCGGCCAATTATAGTAGGAAATCTTTATTATAATTGGGTGGCCGAAGCAGAGGGGTAGATATGAGGGTGTGTTTCAACACTATGAAAGAGCATTGAGCAACTTTGTCCAAATGAAAAGGAACATCCTTCTTTACTAAACGTATAAAACCCTTTGTGATCTCGGCATAGTTTGCAATGAAACATCGTAAAAAGTTTGCTTTTCCTTGCAAACTTTGAAGCTGAGGGATGGTGCACAGGGGAGGCAATTGAACTATTGTCTCAACCTTTAGAGGATTGACCATGATCCCTATTGTAGAAACTATGAAACCTAACAGATGACCTGATGTGATGCAAAAAAGGCACTTGTTTGGATTCAAGCATATTCGATAGTAGCGACACCGTTCAAGGATAAGTCGGAGGTGTGTCGGATGATCAGCTCTCTTACGAGATAGTGACGCTAAATCATCAAGATAAGCCTCGACTATGTGTTTGAGGTCGTGGAAAGAAAAAGACATAGCCCACTGAAATGTAGCTCCAGCATTTTTCAGACGAAAAGGCATCTTACGATAAGAAAATGTACCCCACGGACAAATGAAAGCGGTTTTGTGTTGGTCTTCAGATTTGATATGTATCTGGTTGTATCCTAAAAAACCATTCATGAACGAAAAAACCTCGCAACCTACACATTCATCGACTATCTGGTCAATAAATGGTGTGGGGAAATTATCTTTTGGGCAAGCCTTGTTCAGATCACGAAAGTCTGTACATACGTGAATCATACCCTGTTTCTTATTGACCAGCATGGGATTCGACACCCATTGAGTCAATTGGACAGGGTAGATGAAACCATCTTTAAGTAGTTTCTCTACTTCATCCTTGATAGTTGTTTCTTTCTTAGGATTGACCGTACAAAGCTTCTGTCGAACCATCTTGACATCAGGATAAGTTGTGATTTCATATTCAACATTTCTTGGATCTATCCCTGGCATTTCCTCATAAGACCAGGAAAACACGTCGTGGAATTCTTTAAATAAATCCGTGTAGATTTGAATCTCTTCGGGGGAGAAATCCACTCTGACAAAGATATTCTCCATGACGCCAGGGGTTCTGGAGATATCAATAGGTATCATTTCATCTATTGTTTCCATATTTCCTTCAGCATAAACTATGTGCATTGCCAAAGGATTGATAGGACAATCTTTATCTCCATTCATAGTCAGAGTGAATTCTCCTACTTCAATTCTTCTTAACTATGGGAGGAAGTAAGATCTATGATGGGGATCATCCCAAGGTCTATCCAGACTAGTCATTGCCTCAATAAGCACCTCGTCTGAGGGAAAGACTAAGTCTAAAGAATCTGTATCAGCAAGGGAACCTTGAGACCAAATAGGCTCGAGCACCTGATCTAACTCTTATGCGGGAGTCGGATCAAGGTCGGCAGAAGCTCGCTGAATTATCGAGTATGAAACTTCTTCTGCGGACAAAGGCATGGCCATGCCATGGTGCTTTGTCCCTTCCATCTTAGTTGATGGGGAAGGAAGATTCCACGGATCGTTAAATTGCGTCATGCGAAATGATGAGATTTGAAATATTTTGGCCTGAGGCTGGTCGGGGTCAGCCAACATGTAATAGACATTTTCGGTCAGAGGCGGGTAATCAAAAGTACCCATCAAAGTTGGGCACAAACCAACCCCTACGTTGGCGATGTTGAGCTGAGGGTTATCAATCATCGGGACTGTGGAGACTCCCGATGAAGGGTCAGGATGAGAGAAGGATAACTAATCAATGGTCATGATCCGGCCCTCATGTGGAAACAACAAGACCCAGAAAAATTGCATGACCATTTCTTGCATAGCATAGGTCCAAATCCTTCCTAACAAAAGATTGTAGTCGAGAGACGCATCAACCACTTCAACTTCGATGCACACATTTTTTCCCCCTAACTGCATGGGGAAAGAGGGAATGATCCCATGTGGTCAGAAAGAACGACCATCAAAGGTTGTAAGAAGAGTAGGTGATGGAGACAAAACGGGTTGGCCTATGGCCTTCCAACAGGCCAAAGACATCACGCATGTCGAGGCACCCTCAACCACCACTGTACGAAAAATATTCTGGGTAAAATTTTTCATTGTGTAAGCCACTACTATCTGAAAAGCTATGTGGTAGGGAAGAAAAGGTTTTAAGTCAGTTGTATCAAGCATGGTCATTCCTGAATTACAAGTCTTGGCAGATCCTAGGGTGGCTAACAGAGCCTTTCTCTGGGAATGGCAACTCTGGAGAACTTCCAAAGTAGACATTGCACAAGGGGTTTCTGATAAATCCTCCACCACAGAGTAGTTTTGGGTGGCCCTTGCATTTGGGTTGTGAGAAGCTTTCTTGAACGCACCTTTTGGGATGCAGGTCATTGTTTCACCCAACGACTTCTTAATCTGCAAAAGAAGATTTGGGTTTTCAGCTTCTTTATCCTTCTTAGAGATGTTTGGATTTCCGTAATCATGTGCTCTAGTCGATATATAGGCATCACATTTCATCATATACACATTTGTGGATGAAGGATTACTCAAAGATGCAGGGGGTCCTTGACTTCCCCCTTGCGTGCTCAAGGAGGCTTGAGTTAGATTTTTTCCGTGTGGAAACGAGTTCGTTAACATGGTAGGTTGTTGTTGTGCCAATAACTTATGGGCCTCCGCAAGCCAAGGGCATTGATGGGTTGGGTGGTCTTCCTTCCAAAGATTACAAGGATACTTCTACTTCTTCTTTTCAGTGTCGCCCCCTCCATCATTATCGGTGGGTTTCTTATCCCCCTTACCCTTCTTTCATTGTTTATTCTTTGCATCAGGTTGTTGGGTGGCCTTAAGGTTTGTCGTTTGCACACTGTGTATATTCGACTTTTGGGTAGGGGGAACAGCCGAACCGGTGATCTAGTTGGCCGCTGGCTGCTATATCGACAATTGTTTCAATTGATTTGACAATGGATCAGTGGGATTTGTTTGTGTTGAACTAATAATTCCATCAGCATGTGGTCCAGACCTTTGTTTGGTTTTTTCAAGGATTGACCTCAGCGCATCTGGAAAAATCTCGTAGAGTAAACCAAACTGAGAGTAAATTAGCTCTAGTTGTTGAGCTCTCATTATCGCATCTTCCTCGGAAAACACTTCAGATGTTACGATGTCTTTAGATAACTGGGGTACCAAAGACTTAAGGAACCACTCTAGAAGGAATGTTGGTGCGACAGACACTTTTATTAAACTCTTTCGGCATCTCCATTCTCGGATATGATCTGAGATATGGTCCACTTTTGTCAGCTCGAAATTGGCCAGCAACTCAATGCGGGCGTCGTATCTCACAGGTAATTGGAAATGGTTCAAGAAAGAAATTGTCAATTCGCCGAAGGAAGAGTATCGTGAGCGGTTGAGCTTGATGTACCATTTCATAGCACTCCCTATGAGAGTGCGTTGAAACAATCACAACTGAACGGAGTCGTCACTTAACGAGTTGGACGAGCACCATAAGTGGAAGGTGGTCACATGATCGCCAAGATCTTCGTTAGGCTTGGCCTCTAACTTTGGAATATATGAAGGCAACTTGGTCGGCATAGGATTCCAACTCGGATCATGACAGATGGGGTCATTTAGAATCCTTGTCAAATATAGCAAGTACAGGGTTGCCAGAAATGGCAGTTTGGGTTGTGGATTATAGTTAGGGAAAAAGAAGCCTAGATTTTGACAGGCACCAAGTTGTCAGGAAAACTTAGGTTGTTGGTCGGGTCTCTGGTAATAACCATGGTTGTGACTGACATACGGATTGTGCACTTGTTGAGACATCATTGACTGGTTCCCATAATAGGATGTAAAGGACTGAGCTTGCGTCTCATTCCAAGGATTTTGGGAGGGGTTTCCCCCTGTCGATCCAACGGGCATAGGCGTTGGGCCTTGCCCAAGGTTCCACTGGGTATGAAAGGGGTTTCCCCCGATCGGCATCCCTGGCAAGGGGACCGTTCCCTGCCATGGATTCCAAGGTCCTTGTGAGGTAGGAATTCCTAAGTGTGTCCCATGTGCAAGAATAGTACCCTGTACAGGATGTGGTTGTCCATAATCAGGGTTGCTCCCAGCCAAAACAGTAGCTGACGAGAAAGCGTTGTTACCAAACGTGTCGAACAAAGAGAAAGGTGTCAAACCAACCGGCATGTTATAAGGAGGGAGTGCTTGACTACCTGCTCCATACAAATTTACGTTAGGCCCGGTGAAGTGTTGAGGAACACCACCGAGCAAGGGGGACAAAAGGGGTATATGACCCCTGTCGTAAGGGAAAGCAATAAAAGGAGTTGAAGTGCCCCCCATAGATCCTTGCAGAGGAGCTTTGGAACTCCCTGCCCCAAGACCTAAAGTCTGCAGAGTGGAGGAGGAAAGTACAGTACTCATACCAAAGCTTGGCATCCCCTATGAGAACGGAGGGCCTGTCGCGTTCTGAGTAAATGAACCAGTGATCGCTGCCATAAACGGAATCGGATCACTGCCCGAGGTAGAAGCAGTCAAGACCATAGTGGCCCGGACTGGCAACAGTTGGTTAGGAGGTGGAACACCCCCAGTAGTGACAGACGTGAAGGAAATATGAGTATCCCCTAAAGAAGTAGCAGTGTTTGCTTCCATTGTTTCTTGTGACACTACCTGATGCTCGTAAGGTAGAACCTATACAACGATGGGTGTCGATAAATCAATGATGGGAGGGTTATACAGACCAAGAGCTTCTACTCCGAGGTCATAAATGATTGGCTCCTCCAGAATCAAAATTTCTCCTCTCGAAGATGGGTCGGGCACAGTTTCTCGTAACCCGATTGTCTCAAAAGACCCTTGTTGGTCTAATTTTTGCCTTTGGCAGTGGAGGAGGGGTTCAAGTTCAACCGGCGGCAGGTCCAAAAGCCTTCACGACCAGCAGAACTCCTGATCCTCCACTATGTGAGAATATCAAAGACACACTAGGGAAATCTATAATCATTTTAAAACTAGCACGCACTAGAAAAAGTACCTATGAGATAAAACAAGAAGTCACTAGCTAGTTGGAAGAATAGTTACAACAACCAACCCTAGAGAAACTTACCGGTGCAAGTGCAACTCGAATAGAAGCACCCTCCGGGTATACTCTGCAAAGCATGGCCTGATGTCTATCCTAGGTACCACGGTATACCCCCGCAGTCACCTGTGTAAGCCACTAGAAAGATAGGCAACTAGGTTGCTAGCGCGCAAACAATCACTGGGTGGGTACAGTCGACAGTCGGGTTGACCGGAATGAGTAGGGTATCAAGCCCGAAACCTATCAATGGTATCGAAAGCAAGTGTTCTGGAAGACAAATGAGGACCTCCAACGGATTCGAGACCCTCAAAGCTCTGTGGCAAATGAAATCAACGGAATCGCAAGACAAGCCCTTTATATGTGTTCCCCACTACTCTTGGTCCGACTTTGGAGGGGTTATCTCCGCTACCTTTTCTTACGCAACCTCATGTTTAGCCCCTGTGTTAGAGGGGGTACCGAATAAATTTTATGATATTGGACTTTTGACACTCCCTAGCATAGACTCTTATGTTTGTTTTAGCAGCCTTGAAGAGTTTCCTCTCCAATCCTAAATCAAGGCTCTAGCCTAGACTAGTTGATGGACCCTACAAACATAAAGTCTAGTTGATTTTAATTAATCGTTGCTATTTTTTAAGTCATAGGAGATGAAAATGAAACCAGTGATGTTTTTGAGTGACGAAAAGAGAAAAACATGCAATGTCTGAAAACAAAGTACTTCTTCAAAAAATAAAGATTTGCAACTTAACAGTCTTTAACCAACATTTCGAAAAAAATTCCTAAGATATTTCAACAGAAAACTCAAACAAGATTTCGCTTGACTACGAGCTACTTATTGTCCTAAGTCAACATCCAAGAACTTACGACAACATTCTTTTTCCTGATTATCTGTGAAAACACCCAACTACTTAAACAAAACAAAAAAAAATATGGCTTCTCTTTTTTTTATCATGCTTCAAAAACAAGAAAATTTAAAATTGTATGTCTTCTTCTTTTCTGAAGAAAAAAGGTGAAAAAAAAAATAAAGACAAGACAAGGACAAAAAGGACTTTTGGCAAACCACAGACTGTGGGGAGTTACTGACAACCAAAAAGGAAGATCAGACTAATTCACTATATCATCAAAAAACCTAGCAAAGAAAAACAGAGGAAAACTTCGAATGAAAAAGCAAGCTATGCTAGAATCCAACCTAGGATAAAACCGCTATGACAGAGACCATAATGAAACAAGAAAAAACCTGGGAAGTGAATCTTGACAGGGAAGGGGATGACTGCCTCCTCAAAAAAATTTCTAAACAGACATGCGACTGTCAATTCAACAGCCAACATATGTCACTTCAACAACCAACGTATGCACGTGGGTTGCCCAAAGACAAGACGTGTATGCATGTGTTAAGGCCCACTATAGGCCATGTGTGCCTCTGTTTCTCCTCAGAAGAAGAAATACAAGCAGCTAAGCTCAAGCAGGGAGTGCTAGTATTGGAAACCAGAACCCCTTAAAGGTACAGAAACTTACTCTTGACAGAAAATATGCAAGGAAACTTGAGAAAGAAAAGCTAATATGAGGTTATACCTAGGCTACAGACTACAACAACAGAGACCAGAACTAAATCCAGAAAACCCATGAGAAGGATCACTTCTGACAGGGAAGAGGATGACTACCTCTCTTTAAAAAAAAAAAATATGGACTCAGACACGCTATTGATCTTTCATCAGCCAGTGTATCTACGCAGGATGTGTGAATTCAGGGCGTGTGTATACATGGGTAGGCCTTATACAGACCGTGTATGCCTCTATAGCTTCCTGGAAAAGAAAAAAATAGTCAAGCAAAGAAAGCAGGGAGTACTGGTATGGAAGACCAGAATCCCTACTAGCTCATACTTTTGCAGAAACTCAGAAAAAAAGGTAATAAAACCAATTTAAAATACCCAACAAGTATCCCCAAAAACCCTAGAGATCTCCCTAGTATGGTTGCCAATTCTGTTGTGGGTGAGAAATCCCCCTACGAACTAGCATTAAGGGTTATGTAATGCATGCAGAAAATGACCTAAAGTCTCCTACTTCTTACCAACATCCCAATCATAAACCCCATTATTCATATGCAAATACAAGGTTAAAAATATCAAGTTATTGTACCTTAGTTTTTGTGTTTGATTTTGATCCTTTAACATTTGGTCGCTCCTTGACTGCAAATCTCCTTCCAATGCTGACCTACATCCATAAAAAGACAAACAAAGAACTCCACATGGTAATGATCTATGAACTAATGGGTTAGAGATTTTATCAAAATTTAATCAAATTTAAACATTGCAAACCTCATATGGTGGGATAGGAAAAGTACTTATTTTTATTAATCTCACAAGAGTAACCTTACAATAGTGATATCAGACACTTCTCCTTGAATCTGGTCCTGGGCTTCTCTTCAATTGTGCTCCAACTGCTTTTGTGTATGCTTCTCTTCACACACTAGTTGCAAAAGGTTGGGACAAAGGGAATGCGAAATCGGGTAGAGTTTCTTTACAATTATTTTCCTCTTTTCAAATGGGACCCCTACCCCTTCTTTTATAGGCTAGAAAGGGATAGGTATTTTGTCGAGTGGTTGGCTATGGGCGGTCAAACAGTTTAGGTAACTTACCCAAAACTGTGAGTTTCATCTGCAACTTTCCATTTTTCGTGATTTTGTAGGTATACGCAGGCTATAGTGGGTCAGCTAGTGCATGCGTGCAGTAGTGGAGCAAGGCGCATGTGCCTTCAAAAAGGGTGTTTTTAAGAAGAGTTGTTCAATAGTGTCTTGGAAAAATATGTAAAATGAGATGGCTCGATGCCAGGTAAGCATATCTAGTGAAAATTAGGGTTATAACAGTAGAACCCTAGAAAGAATCAGAGAAAATATTGCTACAGATGAGAGAAGCCTTGAATGACCACCGACATATTAGATTATCAGAGATCTTTAAAGACAAGGAATGCCTTGAAGCAAGAATAGGAGACTTTGACATTGACCGTGTTCTAGATGAGGAAACAGAGGTGAATTTCATGACCGAGAGAACTTGGTAAGCTATAGGGAGGCCTGCTATGACTCCCTCATTAGGAGGAATAGGGTTATTCAGAGGAAAATTGGTAAACTTGTATGGAAGGCTCACTGAAATACCTATGACCATCAATCGAACTTTGACAGACGAAGATTTTGAGATTATTCAATTTATTGAGGACGGTGCCCCATTTACCATGTTAATAGGAAAACCTTGGATTGACAGAGATCAAACCAGACGAAAGAAAGAAGAAGAAGTCTTGGAGCAGAAGAAACAAGAGTTAAAATATTTCATGACTAGAAGGATTGCATACTTGATTGAAGAATGAGAGAACAGATCAAAGCTATTTGACACTAGAGACCCTGATGTTGAAGCTACAAGAACACTAGAAGACCCACAGAAGACTAAAATACTTACTCCGGATAAAGAAGAGGTATTACCCCTGAAAACTAGGAAAGAATTTCAGCAGTGCGTAGTGACTATGTTAAAATAAGATAAGAATCAGAATGGAAAAAGACATATCGAGATGAAGCTCACTGGAAAGAAGGCTAGAAAGCTAAGTAAAAAGAGGGCTAAGATTCAAAAGTTACAGAATATTTCAGAGGGAACTTTGTAGACAGAAAATTTGCAGAATTGGAGCTTCGTCGGTATATCAAAACAACAACACATGGTACTTCACTAGGGCGAAGCAATATAGCCGTTGGGGCTGATATATCTGTTCAAATCCCACTCCGAACGGGTCGAAAAGCATTTACAGCTCAACACCAGATCATTGGACCGCACCATAATGGATATAAAAAGAGTTAATGAGGCTTCATACCCATTACAAGCAAACCGTTGCCAAGTTGCCTACTTATCCTGTCGCACCATGCACAGATACAATGATCATTGCGCTATTGTTGTTTGTTCTAGTTCCATATCTAAGATCATCGTGACCCGGGTAATTTTAATCCCAAGCGCGTATGTCCGACGAGCTCACCGCAGTTGAAGAATTAGTAACGAAAGTTCTCCTCGACTTAATGACTGAGAGAGTCATGTCGGAGAGAGAAGTGTCTACATGTGTACAAGCATCTTCAACGAGAGGACTTTTGGCCCCTTTGTCCACTGCTCGATCCAGTCCATCCCATCCAGTAGATGAAAAGTGAACTAAGCATAGGGATGATCTCACAATTTCTAAGTTAATCCTGAGTATACTACCCACCTATCTACCATCTCTGAGTGGCGCAATCAATCAAGACAGTGTGCCCAAATATTTTGAGTACACTTTGGTCACTGCGTACCTCCCGAAGGGGATACGCACACCAGGATAAGATCACAGCATTGAATTTTAGCGACTTCAACCTCGGTGACAGGAAGTTTTATAGCATGTTGTCCCCACATAAGTATCTAACCAGAACAAAAGGAAATAATTCAAATATAATTCCTCAATCATGGACCCATAACCTCGCGCAGTCCACACTACTCAACGTCATGAAGATCCCGCACTTCGGAGGGCATCAAGAAGTGAACGCATGCGTCAAACTGCTGCTATCTTGTTACCATGGTGGATACTTATGGTTAAAACATTGTATCACAGTGGATCTGACGTTGATCAATCATATCATAGGGCTAAGCATGCAAGGCCCTGACCCATAGGATTTTTATCTGGGAAAAGCCATCGATCGCGCTCTTGTGCAGAATATTAAGGATACCTATAATGATTTCAAGAAGGGAACACGAGGCTATAAGGTAGCTTCTATTCAGAGTGGCACAGTGTGCCTCGCCTGCCAATTGATCGCAAAAAAGTTGGTGCAAAAGAATCGACCCACCCAAGTCATGGGGTTCGTAGTCGACCTCATAGGGAAGTGCACAGAAGGACTTCAGATGAATTGGGTGAAGTACTTGGTAAACCAGTTGGAACTCAACTGCAGGGAAGCAGGGGATCAAGGATACGAGTTCCACTTCAGCTGGCTTCTCATATTGGTCGCTTTCATTGCATGGGAGATGTTGGAAGGTGCGACCTTCCCGGATATCGAGCCGTTTGAACCTCTGGTCGTGAAGTTTAGTACATTGTGGTACTCGAACAACATGAATAAGAAATGGAATTCAAATTTCATGTTCCACACATCTTACAACCATCTAAAGACAGTTATATCCAGTTTGAGCTTCATATAAACCCCAAACACTCTCCATGGGTTCAGGCCCTTGATAAAATTCAGCATGGACCGCCATTTCATCTATATCACAGTGCACGTTGATGAGCACAAACAACAGTTGAAATCACACTACAAGTTGACAGAGGAGGATTTGGAGGAAATCACCAAGGAATGGTCAGCGGACCTCCTCATCTCAGCAGACCCCGCAAATATATATGATATTGACAGTCCTGAAAGAGCGCATGATACCCCTGGACCCAGCAAGACAAAGAAGAATGAAGACGCCCAAGATGTCAGCAATACCTCTGCGAGATTTCTTCCATCTCAGTAGAGCAAGGAGGAGATGGCGGAGAGATAGATGGCACAGAAGATGAACAGAAGAAAGGAGAGGTTACACCGCCTAGAGACAAGGAGGACCCCTCAAATAAAAGGAAGGTTTCCCCACCGAAACCCTCATCCCGAAAGAAAATGAAAGCCACCAGGACCAAATTTGAGACTACCCTCACATCAGATGACTTTGATTTTATTGTAGCAGCCCTGAATGATGCTTCGTTGGAGATAGCAGAGAAGAAAGAAGATAAAAAGGAGGAGGTTTTCAATAGGATCAAGGTTGAACTTCAAGGAGTACAGCAGGCACTACAGTCCAGCCGCGCAGTTTCCACTGCGCCTCCGTCATTGGAAAAACTGGAACTAGGTGATGAGCCAGCTCAACTAGACCACATCATTGATACAGACCTTCAATGAGCTAAGGAAGAAACATCACAAGCCACCCATGCTTTAGCACAAGTAAAGAAATACATTGAGGACAAACGCAGTACTGAAGAACGGGAAAAGCTTGTTGTGCAAGCGAAATGGGATGAAGAAAAAACACAGTTGCAACAAAGAAAAGGACAATTTATTGCAGAGCAACTCGAAGTTAAGGAAATGGTCAACAGAGCACTTTCCTCTATGAAATTTTTCAAAGTAAAGACTGAAGAGTGAGTTCCATAGCAGGTGGCACAACTTGAAGAGGTAATCCAGCAGCTCCAACAGCGCATAGCAGACTTGGAGCTCCGCATTGTGCCCAAGACCCCTCAAGATGTAAGAGACCTAAGGGAATCAACTGCCCGTAGTGTAGTCGACATATTAAAAGCTCTTGCCTTGGAGTGCAAGAAGATGAGTAACCACAGTGCTCAAACCTATGAAAACCTCATTGAGAACCCAGAGTTACAGGCGTTGGAGTCGCAGCTCCAGGAAGCGAAGCAGCACGCAGACACACTTCGGGTGCAGCTTAAGTCCCTATCGGTCGTAGATAGAATGAAGAGGTCTCACGAGCAACGCACAACCTAGAAACAGATCCATGCAATCCAAATCAAAGTGATGGAAATAACTCAACGGCTCCAACCAATACAAGATAAGGCATGCCTATTGTTTACAAAGGTCGAGAGCCAAGGAGAAGAACTAGAACAGGTCATCATCCCAGCAGAACAACGCCTAGAAAGGCTAGTGAATGACGCAGTGATCCAGGAGTTCACCAAACAAGAGGCCACAATAAAGCAACAAGTAGAATCAGCTCGAGCCAAGCTTGAGACATTCAAGGTAGAACTAGGCAGACCATAGTGACTCGGGACAAGTCACAAGTGAGTGTTGGGGGCTTGTTGGCCCTTGACCAAGTTTTTGGATTTTCTTGGTCGTGTTGACCTATTTTGGGACTTCAATAGCTTGTCAAAGGAGGAGCGCAAGATGAAGTGGAGATGACAAGATCTCGGCCCACTTTTGGATCTTTTTTGGGTTTTTGGGAATATGTAATGGGAATGGGATGTCAGCCCATGGGTTTACCCATGTTTAGGCCTATTTTGTATGTATAAATAGAAGGATATGCAATGTAATAAGTAGTCGAATAATATATCTATGTGATGTAGGCTAAGTGCCAAGAGTTGGATATGTGTCATCGGGGCTTTGTGCATTCTGTGTAAGACTTGCAAAGCTGAGTGAAATTCCTTGTGTGAGACTATAGATGGCTTAGTGTTGTAACGCAAGCAATAAGGATCTAGCGAGCTACGCAGATCTTTTGTCCTGTGCGGAGTAAGGGTTTTGATGGATTTGTGCTTGTAACTGATTGACTAAAGACAATAAAGAAGAAGATTTTGTGGATGTAGCCCCATGGTGGGGGTGAACCACGTAAACGTTGTGTTGTCTTGCTTTATGCTTGTCTTAATGTGTTTATGTCTTCTTTTTCTAAGTTATTTGAGATGATTGGATAGATCTGCTTATGCTTAGTGCTAATGATATGTGAGAATATTAGATCGCATCCATATGAATGTGCTTAGTGCTTGATCTGCTAGATCTGACCTATCTATTGATGCTAAGTTCTTAAGTACGTTATAACAGTGTGAATGTTGTGAAGCCCTGTTTTATCAGTGAAGTGATTAATGATTAAATATTTTATAACTAAGGGTGCTAAGTGATTTATTAAGTAGTACAATCACAGATCTGTGTCCCAACTAAGGTTGCAAACACTTGAGTCTTGCAACCACCCATGCCTCTACCTCGGGGGAGACTTCATCTGCTTCGTAGGTGTTTCCGAAAGGGTCGGTAGTTAGGGATTTGTCGGTGCGTTGTTGTAGCGTTGAACCCTAGGTTTTCCCCTGTGCCAACACATTTCGATGGCTCATGCTCAAACAAAGGTAATGGAGATGGCATTGTCTTGTACTCACATGATATAGGTAAAATCCATAACTTTTCTTATAGGTTAGAGTTTGCTTGCACAAACAATGTCACTGAATCTGAATCCTTACTGCTAGGCATCAAAAATGCTTATAACCTTGGTTGTGGCCACCTTATAGTTTTTGGTGATTCTGAACTTGTTGTAAACCTTGTGCGTAAAATATATTATCCTAGAAATAAGTTGACGAAACGCTATACCCAAGTTGTTTGGGCACTTATCTTGAATCTTCTATCATTTAACATAACTCATGTTAAGAGGGAAATTAATTCAATGGCTGATAAGTTAGTTGTATTTGTGGCATCCCCTACTCGGAAAATTCTACCTCAAAGGCCTTATTGTACTTTTAAATATTTATATCGTCCCCGCATTCTAGATAATGTAGAATCATGACAGGTTTTCCCTAATGATGAAGGCATATATGCTTTCATACAAAATGAACTGTTTAAGCCTAAGGAAATCATATCTATGGAAGATGACAAATTTCCAAAGGACTTGACTCCTCTTGAAGGTTTATTTTCATCGAGTGATGTGAGAAACAAATAAACATGTGAGGAAGAGGAGTCGAAAAGGAAAGTGGGTGATATTATTTCCTTGAACCTTGGGACCTATGAATCTCAAAAGATGGTGAAACTAGGTGCCCAATGTTCCGATGAAGAAAAGGAGAAATTCACAGAACTATTACATGAATCTAAAGATGTTTTTGCTTGGTCATATGAGGATATTCATGGTTTTGTTCCTTCTCTCATACATCATGCCATTCCTATCAAGGAAGGGATAAAACCAGTTAGGAAAAACCAAAGACCCATTAACCCTGCACTTGAATCTATTATTCGGAAGGAGTTGGGAAAACTTTTGAAGGATGGAATAGTATTTCCAGTTAAGTATTATGAGTGGGTTTCCAATTTGGTTCCTGTTTGGAAAACAACTGGTTAGATCCAATGGTGCATAGAATTCCATGGATTAAACAGATCAAGCATAAAAGACCATTTTCCTCTCCATAATATGGAAATGGTTTTGCAACAGGTTGCAGGGTCAAAAATGATGTCCTTACTTGATGGTTTCTCTAGATATAATAAAATCAAGGTAAAAAGGACTAATAGATACAAAACCACCTTTACTACATGATGGGGAACATTTTCTTATGAACGCATGCCTTTTGGCTTGTCTAATGCAGGTGCCACTTTCCAGAGAGATATGCAAATAGATTTTGATGATCTCATCGATAAGATTATACATGTTTATATTGATGACTTGATTGTTTATTCAAATAACCGATTAGATCATTTTGTTCATCTTAGAAAAGTTCTCATGAGATGCAAAAAGTTTGGAATTTCTTTAAATCCTTCTAAATCTATTTTTGACGTTACTAAGGGCAAGTTCCTTGGGGATATCGTCTTTGATTTAGAAATAAGAATAGATCTTGAAAGGATTGATGCTATCATGAACCTTCTTGCCCCCACTTCCAAAAGGGAGGTTCAAGCCTTTATGGGCATTATCAACTTTGTCTATAGATTTTTTCTTGATTTTGCTTTAATGGTCAAACCAATTCACAATCTTCTAAAGAAAGATCGCTCCTTTACTTGGACTGAAGACGTCAAAAATGCTTTCGTAAGGGTTAAGAAGGCAATCAGTTTTGCACCGATTTTGGAAAAACTGGACTTTGAGAAAGATTTTATCATATACACTAATGCCACTGAGGAAGTTGTTTCAGTTATTCTCTTACTATGTGATGACTATAATAATGAAAAATTGTATCTTACATGATTCAAAGTTTATCAGATGACGAATTCAAGTATTCTTATATTGAAAAACATGCCTTTTCTCTTGTTAAAGTTGTGGAGAAATTTCACCACTTTATCCTAGGAAAGCACAGGCAGGTAAAAGTCCCTTTGCATGTTGTCAAGTTTTGCTTTCACAAACTTATATTTCAGGGAAGCTTGCACATTGGCTTGTCAAAATCCAGGAGCATGATTTAACCATCATGAATTCGAAAATAATTAAGGGATGAGACTTATCCCTTCACTCAGCTCCACATGTTGAAGCAAGTGAAGAAATTAACGATCAAGATAATCCTCTTTCAACATTGTTTTATATTGAGAGTCAAACCCTTTTCGTAGATTAACATTCCTGGTATAAAAATGTGGTGTATTACTTGCAATATCAGAAGTGACCAGATGACTTAGACACTCATCAAAGGAGAAGGCTATGTCTTGAGTCTTCCAGGTATATTATTTTGGGAGAATTTTTTTTCAGGAGGTCTGTTGATGGTGCATTACTTCGATGTTTGAAAAATGAGGAAGCACAGAAATTTTTATAGGAAACTCATGGATCTTCAGATTCTGGTATTCACGTTGGAGGCCACTTTTCTGCTAAAACAACTGCTTTTAAAATCATCAGAAAAGGTTTTTATTGGCCTTCAATTTTTCAAGATTCTTATAAGTTCTCAAGATCTTGTGAAAAGTGCCAAATATTCATTGGGAAAGAACGTCTTTATGTTATGCCTTTGCAACCTGTCCTCCCCGATTTTTCTTTTTCTAAATGGGGTCTAGATTTTATCGGTCCCATAAACCCTCCATCTTCAGCAGGGCAGGTTTTTATCTTGACAGCCAATGATTATTTCACTAAGTAGACTGAAGTTGTCCCCCTTAGACACTCACAGGATGAACAATTAATTTCTTTCTTGGAAACTAATATCTTCTCCATATTTGGCATTCCTTTAGAGATTATTACATACAACGTTCCCGCTTTCATTTCCGCTAAATTCACTCAATTTTTAGCTAAATTGGGGGTCAAAAATTTCACGTCATCAACTTATTACCCTCAAGGAAATGGGCAAGACGAGTCTACTAACAAAAATCTGGTTAGGATTATAAAGAGGCTCATCAAGGATAAGCCTCGTCAATGGCACACCCTCCTCACGTATTCCCTTTGGGAAGATCACACTACCACCAAGGTAAGCACAGGTTGCACTCCCTTTCAGATTGTCTACTGTCAAGAAGTCATTATGCCTACTGAGCTAGAACTTTCTTCTCTACGGTTGATGCTACAGATCGAAGAATTAAATTCTTCCAATGTCTCTCAAAGGATAAATGCATTATTATCCTTAGAAGAACAAAGAATGTTCGCCTTGGAAAACATAAAGAGAAGATAGCAAACTGTGAAGAAATATTTCAACAAATGCACAAAAGATGTCAAGTTTAAAGTAAATGAGAAAGTCTTGCTTTGGGACTCATCCCATGTTGACAGAGGAAGACATTCAAAGTTTCAGAAATTATGGCTAGGTCCTTTCAAAATCGCTTTTGTCCTAAGTGCAACTTCTTATCTTCTAAAACACTTGGAAGAGCGATTTTTTTCCTATAGTACCAATGGTTCCCACTTAAAACATTATGTGGAACCATCTTGAATGATAAACATTGCATGGAAGTCACTATTGTATATAATTTTTTGTTTTGTTGTTTTGGTTTTGCTTCATTTTTTGTTGTTTCATTTTCTATTGTTTTCCTTTTATTGTTTTATTTTGTTTATCAAAAATAATTTTTGGATCAGTTTCGCCACAATGATGTCATTCTGTAAGTATTTTTTATCAATAAAAATTAAGTTGCACAGCTATCATGATGTCCTCCTTGTAGACATCATTGAGATTTATTTCTGCTTCTAGTACTATTGTTAGATAGATGATTTGATTTTCATCCCTACTTTCTACTATCCCTTTCTTCCCTCCATCCTGAGATTCAAAAGAGCATACTAGAAAATTTCTCCTTAAAAAAAGAACACTTTTACTGTGATCGATCGAATATTATGCATACAGGGCCAAACCCCCTCATACGTAACACTTTTCATGAGTCATTTCCAAAGTCCTGGATCATTTTTTCCCTTAAGACATTTTTTCCCCCTGTTGCATAATCATTCTGGCCAATAATTCTTTAATCTATGATTCAACATTCTGTGAAAGCATACATTCTGAGTTCTTAATCTGTTGGAAACAAATTTCCCTATGGAGTCACCAGTTTGTTGACGCTTAAAAGTGCAACCTTGGATACTATACTCACAAATGATTTCCAAGCTTTATTATTTAATTATATTAATAATATACTAGTAGGTGGGACCCCTTGTTTGACTTATGGCACTATGACGGAGAAGCAACACTTATATTTTGTTTTCCTATGTTGGTTGCGACACAAATTCTATAGCTTATTCACTTCAAATTGTGGTTAAAAATCTTATGATAAGATTTTATGGGAAAGAAGGTTAAAATAGGAAAGAATGTGGTCTTCATTACCTCTCAAAAAATGTGATATGATTCTTTAATGGGTGAAGGAATAACACTCCAGTTTGATTTTGATTTTATATGGACTATATTGTATATGGGTGATCACCCCAACTCTTGTTGTAACTGTGGTGTGCATTGTTTGATGGCAATATTAGTTGTATTCCTAGAAAATAGTCATATGTTAAATGGGATGGTGGCAAAGGTTGGCGCATTTTTAAATTGGAGCGTATGAAAACTTTGGGATAGATGGTTTGTATTAATCAATGGGGATGTTAATGGAATGTGAGTTGTATAGTGCACTTGGCTCGTACTAGCCATGAATGAATGCCAAGGGAGAAGCGACGTGCAATAAATGCATGTCACCCGCAAGAATTGAACCAGTTGTTCTAAGTTGGCTTCTTTAATTGGGTTGGCCATGGGATAATGCACCCTCGACCAAAAAGACCCCCTTTCTAGCAGCCTCTGAAATTTTCCCGGAATCCATGTACCCACACATGTCTCATTGCAGCCCGAAGTTCCCACTAATGACGGTTGACAAGAAATTGTCCACCAGCATGTCTCTCACCACCATGGTTGTCCCACTGTGTCATTTCCTTTACCACCACCAATTAATCCCAATGTTCAAATTGATCTTGTTGTTTCTCTAGTACAATCCTCGCACGCTAGCAAGAGATTAAAAATTGACATCCTGCAGCCTGTGCTAGATAAAGGAAAAGTAGTGACCTCCCCTTCTAGTCCATCCACTGACTCATCTAAATCTGTGTCTTTTCGCCTCCACCTAAAGGATGACTACTCCAATGTGATCAATGAGATATATACCCAAGGGTCTAATCAACCACGAGCTACTTCAGAAAAGTCTAAGGGAGATAGCAGAAAGAAAAAGAAATATGCCTCGCAAAATAGCAAATATGGTTTTTAAATGATTATTTTTATGATTGCCAATGATTAGGACATTGTTTAATGGTTTTCATCATATTTTGGATAGCAAGCCTTATTTTTGTATATTTTGTTGATAATATATATATATATATATATATATATATATATATATATATGATATAAATTATTGTTGATATTTAAATATCCAGTTTAAAAATCCACAGAAGCTACAAGGGTGTTATATAGTCTAAATCATTATTTTTTATATATATGTTTTTCATTTGATGGTAACAAGAAGAAATAATGGGATTTTCAAGGGGTATCGCCTATTTAGTCATTATTAATTAAGACCCTTATCTATATATTATTATTATTTATTTCTCCTAAACTAATTTGTTAAGTCAATTTGACTTAACTAGGGAAAGTAGTTGAACTACTTCAATTGATTGAGAAAATATAAAATCTTAGTTGGATGAAGAGACAAGAGGGAGAATAGAAGGAGAAAAACAAGACTAAGGTTTTCTCTTTAGTTAAATGAGATAGTTTCAATTTTCATTCATTTATGAGTTTACTCGAAATCCTAATCCTCTTGTTGACAGCAGGGTCTTATTGTAGACAGCAAGGTTCAATATTGAACCATACTTTTCAGTCGCTTGTTTTAGAGGTGTTGATTCATCCTTGATAGTATGTATATTATTGTTTTTTGTGAATTAATTTTCATGGATGATAAAGGATATCTTGCAGAGTCAAAATGGCAGCAGTTTTTGGCAAGCTGATCCAGATTTTTAATTTCAGTTTTACTTTACTGTTGGATTCTTTTTGTATGGTTCCCATTGGATATCTCTAAATCAGACTTTGGTCCATACCCTCGCAGGGTTTTGTAAAGAGAAAAACACTTTTGGTGCCTCGAAATGAAATAAAATCAGATTATTGTTCTGTCTCATACATGTGTTTCTATGACTTGGTTCCTCTTTTCTCTTTTTGTCTCCATGTTTACTTTATTGTAAAATCTACATACATTCCAGTAGATTTGTATAAATTTTATTTCATATTGCAGCATATATAAATTATAAAATTAGCCTCAGTCCTTGTAATTAATACTTTCAGATTGAGTGAATGTTTTGAGGATATAAATCTCAGGTGACATTCCCAACTATCTTGTCCTAGCTAGGAAAGATTTCAAAATGATTGGGTAAGGTGTTCCATACCTTTTCCTCAACACCCAGTCCTTCTTATAATTGTTATGTCCTTGTTGGTCACACAAGGTGGGGAGGTGCAAAAAATAAACTTGTACAGTGGGGAAAGGAAGTGTTCATAGATTCTTTGATAATATGTTCAACATTTGTGCTCCCAAAGCACCTTATAGTAGATGTGAATAGTGGAATCAACGGGAAACCAACTCCATCCCATGTTTTGGTACTTGTGAGCAATGCACATTATGTCTAGAAGGTACGAAAACATATGGAAATTGGGGAATCTCTCTGGTTGTGCTTGTGTAACTACTGAAATAGCATCTTTGAGATTCTCAGACAATATGTCTACCCAGTTGAATGAGGCCCCTACATCTACACAGAAATAAATCAGGGGCATATATGATAAGGGAAAGTGGGTTGCATCTGGTTCCCCATACAACCTGCACATCATGGCTACCATAAATTGGTAGGGTCTTCTTAAATTAATTGTGGGGTATCGACTCTTGGGCTGATATTTGAAATGTTTTTCTACTTTATACCACGTGGGGAGCAAATCCTTCGATGTGAGCTCCAAATCGCTAAGGCATTGACCATCTAGATTTTTGTTTCCGACCTCAGTATGGTAACAGTTAGCTAAATCATCAGGTCAGAATGAATCTATCGGATCTTTTCTTACATTAAAGATGTTGGTTGTGGAGCCTAATTATCTTCATGATTCATAGGTATTTGTTTTCATTCATTTTTATACCTCATGAAAACTATACACCCCTCCACTGGTGGGGGTTGTAGGGGGGGCTTTCCCCCCTCTGCAGGGTCTGGGGTCTCATTCACTCGGATAGGGGGTCCGGGGGAAAGTGGGCACCCGGCAGGGGTTCGGGGGAAGTGTCCCTCGATGGGGTTCGGGGGCAAAGCCGCAGGAGGAAAAATTGCCTTGTAAATGTATATTGTAATTTCATAGTAAATTTGGACCTTTCATTATAAGGTCACAGATCTGACGGTAGAAGTTATGTTAGGGTATTTTTCCCTAGAAGGAAACCCTATTTTATGAGAGAATTATATTATGGTGTGTATCATCATGAATGTTGTATTCTGAGAGAGGAGACTGTGAGAGAAAGAAGAGGAAGTTACACCGGGTGTAATGTGGTTTGTATCCCTTAATTTTGTTGGATAATAAAAAGGAAGGATCTAGCAATTTCTCTGGTGGACGTAGACCACACTGTGTGAACCACATATATCTGTGTCTCTATTGTATTATATATCTTATGTGTTTTATTTCCACATTCATTTCATTTTATTGTTATGCGATCATGTTTTTCTAACAAATGGTATCAGAGTGAAAGGTAACTCGCAGGAAATGAGGGTTCCTGGTTCGAATGGGAGCAATGGAGGAAGATGAAAATTTTAGGATCGACAAATTCAATGGCCAAAACTACCAGTTATGGAAGATGCAGATGGAAGATTATTTATATTAGAAGGATTTATTCCTACCATTGGGTGGAATAGAAAAGAAGTAGACATCCATGAAGGACGAAGAATGGGAGGTTCTTGAAAGAAAGGCACTAGGAATGATATGGTTGACCCTGGTAGCATCGATGGATTTCAATATTTTGAAAGAAAAGAAAATGAAGGAGTTGATGGATGCATTGGATAAACTGTATGAAAAACCCTCGACATCAAATAAGGTATTTCTAATGAAAAGATTATTTAATATGAATATGTCAGAAGGTGGGTCTATTGCAGATCATTTAAATGAATTTAATACAATTACTAATCAGGTAATTTCTATAAAAGTGGACTTTGATGATGAGGTCAGGGCTCTTTTAATCTTATGCTCATTGCCATAAAATTGGAACGGCTTGTTCATGGATATAAGTAACTCTATCTTTGGTTCAAACACTTTCAAATTTTATGATGTTGTTGGTGTTATCCTTAATGAAGAAATGTGATGGAAAAGCACAGGTGAGACATCAAGTAATGTGTTAAACATGGAGAACAGGGGAAGACAAAAGGATAGAGGAAAGGGATCAGGGAACCGCGGGAATTCTAGGAAGGGAAGATCCAAATACAAAATGGGAAAGATAGAGTGTTGGAATTGTGGGAAGAAAGGACATATGAAGAAAGACTGCAAAGCTCCAAAGAAACAAAGAGATGGACAACAAGAGAAAAATCAGGAAGCAAATGTAACAAGTGATGTGTTACAAGATGCTTTGATTATTTTTGTAGATAATATTTTTGAGTCTTGGGTAGTAGATTCAGAGGCTTCATTTCATGCCACACCCCATAGGAAACATTTTCTAGATTATGTTCAAGGTGATTTTGGACAGGTTCATTTTGGTGATGATGCACCATGCAAAATTGTTAGAATGGGAAAGGTAAAAATAAAGCAAAAGAATGGAAACCAATGGTTGTTGAAAGAGGTAAGACATGTTCCAGATCTAAGGAAAAATCGGATTTCAACAAGGAAATTGGAAAGTGAAGGTTGTATATCTATATTTACAGATAAGGCGTGGAAGGTCACCAAAGGATCATTGGTGATAGCAAAATGAGAGAAGGTAGGTACATTCTATTTATGTATTGGTAATATTGATTCTTCTATCTCTTTAGCTTCTACAGGAGTGGATACAACATTGTGGCATCATAGGCTTGAAAACATGAGTGAAAAGGGGATAAATATACTTCACAAAAGAAATTTTTTGCCAGATCTTAAACAAATTGATTTGGATTTCTATGAGCATTGTGTTTATGAAAACAGAAAAGAGTCAGATTTCTGAGAGTCGAAAAATAAAAGAAGAGTGAAAGGTTAGAGCTTATGCATATAGATGTATGGGGACTAGCTTAGGTATCATCTCTTGGTGGCTATCATTATTATGTTACTTTTATTGATGATGCAACTAGAAAAACTTGGGTTTATTGCATTCAACAAAAATCTAATGTTTTTTATACTTTTAAGAAATTGAAAGCTTTGGTTGAGAATGAGACAAGAAAAAGGTTGAAGTTTCTCAGATCAGACAATGGAGGTGACTATTGCAGCAAGTATTTTGATGATTATTGTTCATACCATGGGATTCATAGAGAGAAGACAGTTTTAGGAACACCACAAGAAAATGGTGTGTCAAAAATGATGAACAAGACAATCATGGAGCATGCAAGGAGTATGAGATTGCATGTTGGGTTTCCCTTACATTTCTGGGAAGATTTTGTAGATATTTTTGTTTACTTAATAAAAATAGGAACTTCAAGCTCTTTGGATGGTGGAACTCTAGAGGAGGCATGGAAAGGTAAAAAGGTAAACTATTCTTTAATACTTTCAGTTGTGAATAATTTATCCATATTGATAAAGCAAATAGAACAAATCTTGAGGCAAAATCCAAGAAGTGTACCTTTATTGGATACGGTGTTAATGATTTTGGTTATCGCTTATGGGATTATGAAAAT